>JAQMCX010000015.1:3225516-3333807 GCA_029814765.1 Acanthurus leucopareius
TTTGTGTGTGTGTTTGTGTGTGTGTGTGTGTGTGTGTGTGTGTGTGTGTGTGTGTGTGTGTGTTCAGGCAAACAACCACACAAGTGCAAACAGACAAATGCATACTTAGTGAGTATGCTCACACGCACACACACAAACACACATAACAGTACACACAACTGTCGCTGAAAGAATTACGCAACAGATTACTGACCCAGTGAACTACATGCGGCCCGTGCCAGAGGTCAGAGGTCACAGTCGGTAAATCAGGCAGCTCAGACAGGCAGACAGAGGTCAAGAAAAAAAAAACACTGGCTAACTCACCAAACTTACTACTGCAACATTATTATTTACACAAAATAATTATTTATAAACTGTTAAAGCTGCATAATTATCTAATAATTATCTAAACTGTGCAGTTTCCTCTCAGCTCCACGCAGTGTTTTTGTGTTTTTCAGCTCACTTTTCTGTTTCTACAGACAGCAACTCATCCGGACTTTGTTGATCTTTGTTCTACATCCCCTTGAGACGGATGTTAATAGCTGGAAATCTGCCATATTGCCCTTTTCACAAATTTACTGACATATTAATTAGCAAACTCAATTTAGTAATTATTTCTAATCTTATGTATGAAACATCTCGACATATAGATACACGTCAGCATGCAGGCACATTGTGTTAAATTAGACTGTAAGCTTTAATTCTTATAGGTTTCAGATGACACTTCATTGGTCCCAATATGGTGTAAATATTATGAATATGCAGATTTTCTGCAGATTATTTATTAAAAATGTGACCAGGTGAGTGTTTTTAATTCAGCTGAAGGCACTGAATGTTGCAGCCTGATGGTAAAGAGCAGCAAGATCAAATAATATGTAAATAAAACCCTGTGAATTGAGTTTAATGCATAAATACCTTGGCATTTTTCAAGCTGTCGTTCAACGTTTCTATGAGGACTACTTCTGACCTTGTTCATATTGTCCATATGCTTTTTGACTAAAGGCTTTAGGGTTTTTGAGCCACCTTTAAAAGCTTTTCTCCAGTGTTTCCTTCTTCATCTGATAATTACCAGACACTAAAATAAATAAACCACTAAGCTGTGTTAGAGTGTTATCAGAACTCAAATGGAAAAAATCTAAATAATGCCTCATAGACAGCATATTCATTGGGCAAGCAGTGACTCAGAGAATAACAAGAACAACGAAACACCTATTTGACTCGAGGGTCTTTCACATGTGGTCAATCCCCTCACAGCTGTCAAAACACTTACTGATTCTGGTTATAGCTCGTCTTTATCTGCATCTTTAAATACATGCTGACACAAACCCTCCAGCACATCTCTCCATACTTTACCATACATATCTGTAAGTGTTGTTGTTAGTTTGTTAAATCACACCTTGAGAATTAATTAACATGATTTTTAAGTAGAGGCTTATGCAAATGAAAACATCTCAGGGAAATAAAACAAAAAAATCACAGATACATTTTGGCCCAAGAGTCATTATTAAATTCAGGGCTTTTATAACTACAAAACACATCACAAACAGCAAACAAATGGTGTTAGTGTGGTGTTTGTGTGTAGCTGAGAAACATGGTGGAGATGGTGTGGTGTTTATGCATGAGTATAAAACAGTAAATGAGGCGTTTGAGCAGGCTGAAACACCACCTTTATTTTTATACAAAGGCTGCTGATAGGTGTCATCTTGTGAAGATTTTAATTTTTTTCCTAAATTCTTTCAGTTTAATAGCAACTGAACAGAAAATTTTCAAGAATTTTGCAGAAATTTGGAACATCTCACAAAGACTTTTTAACCATTTAAAGTCTGTGAATTAGCATTTAGGCTGTCATGTGACACTTAAGGCTATAGCATGCTTACAACTAACTATCTCATATGATGCATCATGCAATAGAAGTGTTTGTAGTTGTTGCCACCAGCCACATTTGATGGTGGGGTGAGATGCCTGCTGTCACACTGGGGGAGGAAGGGGGTGACAGTTTTTTCCTCACAGGCATTTAAAGTAATGTACTTGTTTTGAAGAAGAATGAAAAAAAAAAGAGCCTGAGAGAGAAGTTCAAAGCCTGCATACTCACTTACTCACCTTCACACATTAATTCTGTGGCTGCATGAAGCGGGCATGACTGTCCAATAGTCTGTTCTGCTACAGAAACTTATTGACGCAGCACTCGCAGTTACCTTTAGAGAGGTGTGGGGGAAGGTAGCCTCATTCCAGGACTTACCAAGGGCACATTTATGCTCAAACTGAAGTGCTTATTGGATGGTTTGATGCCAGGTGTGATCTGACGTACTTGGAGCTGTCTACTTGTGTGATCTGACGTACTTGGAGCTGTCTACTTGTGATCAGATCGTCCATGTTGTGTGTTAATACTGAGTTTGAAATTGATTATTCGTGTCGCGCCTCTCAGTGACAGAAGGAAATTCTCCCCTCGAGTGCAGATTTTCAGAACAGCTGCTTCAAGATGTGACTGGACATGTTTTTGCCTTTTATTTGACATTGAAGAAGCGGAGGCAGACAGGAAACAAAGGGAACAAAAGGCTCTGGCTACAGTAGTAGCACAGGCTTTAAGCATGGCGCTCTTTATGAAGTTGTACTACTCAAGCAAACACCAGCTTTAACCAATTTAAACCAGCATGGGACATGAAAGACCCAAGTTTAAGAAATTTTTTTATGGCACTGACACACACTTCCTGTTCAATAACAGGACAACTTTGATATCAAGGACTCCCTTCACAAAAAAACTACTGAACAGACTAAAGAAATAAAATGTGCATTTTTACCTGATGTAAATTCTGTCACTGTGCTCAAGGGCAAGCTGATATCTAATCTTGACTATGAACAATATTAAGCCAGTACATTGGAAAATTAACAGGAAATCACTATAAATGGATGTAGCTGTTAAATTTACGACATGTTAGATCAACACTCACTGAAAACTGCTTGCGTTTCCTTCCAGGCTTGCCAACTTTACAAGAGGCACTACTTTTAGCCAACTTCTCCTCCGTCATCAGGTCCATGTCCAGTATTGTGCTTTCACCCTGTCAGAAAAAAGAAATATGACCATGATTTAGATGATGTATTCTATAGTAATTGGACTAACAAAACTACAGTCTATGGGATTGTCAGATTCTTCATTTCAGGCCTAGATTCCCATGAGACATTGCATCTTCCCAGCTTATGAAAGCCTGTATTTGTGCGTACAGTAAGCTAAGTGGCGGTTTCACCTCAGTTGGAGATGCACCGGGTGTGATTCTACATCTGCAGGACACACACAAAACTGCACCCCACTGAAACACTTGAACATTTCGGGGGGACTGTAGCGGGTCCTTGAGTGTCTTTGGCTTGAGTGGACAATGAGACAGATAGAAATTGAATGGCACGTTCCTTTGAACTAGGCTGAAGTGAAAGCTCCACGGAGGCAGCGCTGACCTTCCCACAGACAATCCCCTCTTGACACCGTTACAAAGACGTCGACTGGCCCCCACCTCCCCCTCCTGCAATTTCCCTTTGATTAATAAAACTGTCTACCCTGATGAACAAAGCCCCATGTCCGCCACCACCAAGTACCCCTGGGGTTGATGGGAGAAAAGATGATCCTAATGTAGATGCTTTGAGTTTCAATATTGACTGAATAGGACCACCAGCACCAGGTCTGAATGCAAATGAGATTGCAAGGCCGTTCCTGACAGCTGCGGTGGGGGGTGGAGGGCTGGGTCCTTATTAAATTCCTTCAGTATTGAGTGTGAGATTCCCTCTAAGATAAATGAGCTCTCCGCACTGCAAGGTATTCGGGTGACCGAGTCCCTCTGCTGACCTGTTGTGAAGTACTTTTATTTTAATCTTCGGTACCGTAGCGTAGGATGACAGGGGAGGAGATTACTGTAAGATACCGCATGACTTTGTCTCGTATAATAGATGTTAAATACAGCGAGGCAAGTAAAGGAGACCAGGTACAGGTGCGGCACATTACATTCCTCCAGTAAGAATCAGTTCAAAATCAGAGAGACAACAGTTTACACTGCACATCTAGTTTCATCACCTTGCATCACCTTGCATCACCTACGCTGACTGTCACCAACCATAAAGCAGGAATACTCATTGATGGCAATTGTTGCTTCTGTCCAGTTTTGACCAGTTATGGTTACAGACTCTCTACACCTCTGTTCACTTATATTTTTGTTTAATGTATATGCCAAAAAAGAGCGGTGATGGTATATTTTCCAAATGTGTCACTGTAGCATCACTTTGCTGCCCTGTTGCACATGACTTCAACAAATACAACAGCCATATTATCCATGTCTGAAATAGATTTTATTGCTTTAAAAGGCTGTACCCCTGGAGAGCCTGCTGTATTGTAGCCAATGGAGAGCTGGATCAACGCTCAGCTGTGGGCAACACAACAGGATTGAGGGTTTTTAGACAACTACTTTTAAATCAGGACTGTCTTTTTGGGACATCTGGTCACCTTATTAGGAGTAGTGCAAAGAGGAATTTTATAGCCTGGTCATGATGAACATATGGATATCTAGAAATCCCTGTTTTTCTTTTTGTTTTAAACACTTTTGTCTTAAAAATGTCAGATTTAACCTCCTTGGCAAACTTCATATCCTGATGAAGATCACGTGATGTGATTAAAGGCTACAGACAGCTACTAAACGGACCTTTTGATGAAGCAAATAAAGGTTTTGTGGTAGTTCATTACATGGTGCCATGCTGCTGAGAGATTTTGGTGATTTACATTGAAATCAGTGACCTGTTACATTCTGCAATACTAGAGAGTCAGCCATCAAAAATTTATTGAAATGCTGATCAAATATTGACAGGATAGAGTAACCATCACTGTTATCATAAAATCTAAATATTATGTTGTTTGCGTTTGTAACTACTATCAGAGTGTTTAACCTAATCTAAACAACGTTTAACCAAATACAACTTTTGGAACAAAAGACAGAGAGTGAGCAGTTTCTTTTAGTCTATGCAAGATATTTCTTCCCAATACTTATTTCATTACCTGACCTTTGCATGTTGGCCAATTCTAGCAATTGTTTTGATAAAAGTGCATCCCCAAGAAAAAAAAGGGCCTTTTTAACGCCTGCATACTACAAACCCAGTATGGACGTGCTTGGGTTACAAAAGTTGCATTTCGTCTGGATATCGGATACTTGTGCAAACAAGTGTACAGAACGCTGCTGGGAAGTAGCAGAGTCCTTTTTCTAATAAATAAACAACATGAAATTGGATCTATGCATAGATTTGTTTACATGTAGATTACTGATCTGACACTTTCTATTCTATTTCACCACTGTAATGGCATTTATGTCTCTTTTGAGTCCACATGGACTTGACACTTCTACTTGCACAGCAAAATAAATTACATACCTTGTTAACTAAATAACTAAATAACTTGAAAGTCCCTGTTTTTGGTAACGGTGAAGAAGATACAGCTTTTGTTTTAGCAAAAAGCTTTGCAGTGGCAATGCATTCTGATATAGTAACACAATCTGATGAGTCACAGTTTAAGTTGTGACACCGGTCAAGAACCCTTGTGAGATCTCATTACCTTCTGTCTGAGGTTTTTTCCAAGGACAGCCCAGTAAAGGCTAAACTGCCATCAGAGAATTTCGTAAAAGACAAATTTATGCACATCTGGATTCCAGTAGATTGTAGCTGTTAATGAATTCAAAAGATCAGGGATGTTTTCAAACACAGACAGGATTTTCAAAGGTTAGGCCATGTTGCATCCAGAGAGTGTTTGCTGCTAAAATGGAATATATCCATAAACCATTAGAGTCCCAGTGTGATACACTGGTTTTTGCATGAAAAGACAGATGTAAGTGGATAACTGATGCAGTGATTAATGGGCACAAGGTTATAATTGATGAATATCTAAAACTATACAATATCATCAATTACGTTCTAGTAAAAAACTAGAGCGTATTGTTATTTTAAATGCAGATATTGATGCATTTGTGAGAGGGTGTGTTTTGCAGAAGGTCTTGGTTCATTGTGTGATTACTAATAGAGAGTCGGGCGCTTCAGTTTTTCCTTACAGGGCGGCAGAATTTGCATAGATAATGGCACGTTTTGAGTGCAGCCTGGTGTGCAGGCTCATTTGGGAACCACTTACATGGATGACACAATTCAGTGGTGCCTGCAGGAACAGCCTACACCACACCGTTCATCCAATTCCCCACCGGAGCGCTCTCACACACACTGAATGGAAATAAAACGCCGTTTTCACACACAGCCTCACTCTAATGTTTTCTGGAAAAACAAAACAAAACATAACAATACAAACCCCCCCCAAAAAACCTGAAATATGGTTTGTTGTAGCCTGGAGTGAACCCTACTCCATTGTCAATATCTCTGCACTATTTCCGTCTGGGTAGCCGGTTATTTAAGGCAATGTCTGTTGCCAGGCAACAAGACTAAGGGCAGTACTGTGTAATGGGAATGTAGAGGAAAAGGACAGATCCCCCCCACCCAGTAAAAGAGCTGTAGAGCCATTCCAGCTCCAGCTCAACCTACACCAGCCAACGCCCACGTCACCAACCACCATTACAACAGCAAATGTCACATAATACAGCTGCATCTCGCACCAGCCTCCTCGGTGATGCTGCAGTTACACACAGGCTGCGATAATGAGCCTGTCTGCATCATGAGAAGTGACACGGCACTCCTCATGCTGGTGGATCCTTTGGTAAAAATCTATTTTGTCAATAAGCTGAAGGAATTGATGCGACTGAGTCAACTCCACTAAGTCTATGGACTGCAGAGGTCAATGAGGCATTAGCTTGACTGACTGATAACTCCATTTAAAAAAACTGGGAAGGGGTTTAATTAGCTTTGACCTGAAGTGACTGTACAAACCTCATTTATTTTATTTCAGGGCTTCATTACTGCAATATTAAAGTAATAACTCTAAAAATCTGTACTCTAAGCAAAAAAGCACACGTTTTAATGCATGCATGGACAAATGTACTCTATAGATGTTCTTAGGAAAATATTTAAAGACACACAGGACTGCCTCACTTCCGGATGAACCCAACATTGGGTAAAATTCTTTTTACATCCGCTCTGGTGACTGAGTTTTTTTTTTTTTCATTTCGCAGTGATGGAGAGTGAAATCCAAAATTAATCAGCAGCTTAGCCGGAGTCATTCAGAAAGCCAAAACATGACTGAATGAACTCTTTGAACTCTATAGCAATAAAGTCGAGAATTCCCGAGTCATTCAGCAACATACCAAACTTCAGAGGAGTCTCATAAATACCTCAAGTGAGATTCCGGAGGCACACTTTTATATTTCACACGTGTTTCTTACCACTCTGTTTCCTGATGAATCTGCGTAGTCCGAGCCTTTGAATGCAGTGGTGTTGGTGTTGGTGACAGTGTTGGACGGCATCTTTGAGGGGTCTTGTGGGTAATGTCTGATAATGGGTGATGTAGATGGATGAGGTGAAAATAAACTCAAAGGAAAAAAAAGAAATGAGAGATGATCCCTCTTCTCTCCGCTCTCCTGCAAGATAAAATAAAATAAAATAAAAAAAGACAAGTGACAATCAACTTGCTCATTCCTCACTGACATTTAGACACACTTTGGTTTTGCGTGAGTGCACTGATGCTTTCATTCAGGGGATGAGCAGAGTTTCATGCTGCAGTGACGACCCTGATACATGCACATTTTGTTTAAATTACATTTTGTGTCATAATGAGGTTCCTCCTGAGCTTCAGCTTTCCTTTGTTAAGTGCACGTCATGTATATAGGAACCTCACAGACTTCTATAGGAAACTGTATGGCTATCGCCTATAGGGCCTAGGCCACTTTTTTACAACACATGGATGGGTGTACAGTGGTCGACATTAAATAGCTGCAAATTTGCACCTAATAACACGAATAACGCTGCAAAATAAAACCAGGAAGATCACAATTTCGTAGCACATTTTTTATAATTATTAATATTTAATATTCACCTTAAGCGTCTGGGTTAAAGTTACTCTGGCAGTCAGTCATGCGCACACAGCGGAGTCACACTTACACTGTTGCACTCGTGGAAATGTGCAAAAGAAAAACCCATAAGCCTATTTAACTACATTCATATAGGTGAAGGGTTAAGTCATGAATGATGACAGCCGGTTCTAAATTATTCTAAGGTCTAATAAGCTGCAGGAATCAAGTCTTCGCTGCTTAAAAATAATTGCAAGCAACAGCCAGAACGTGTTATCTTGAAAAATAATTTATTATAAGGGCCACACAGGCGTTTAATGTCACCGCATTTCCTCGCAGATCAGCCTACATGCAGGCCACACGCTTACGTTCTTGCCATCGGCAGGCTTGCATATATAATTCAATTGGCTATGCGTTGAAATTGCAAAGTTTTAGACGTCTTTACAGCGGGGGAAGTCTGCAATATGACCCAGGGGGTTGTGGCTCTTTTACAGGCCACGGCCACTGATGTATAAATCCCCGTTATTTTTTTTTAATGAGGCCAGTGTTTTTTTAGGAGCCGCGATCCCGGTTCCGTACTGTAAATTCGGTCAAGTTCAACTGCACATCGCGATGTCCAATCAGCACATCTGCAAAAAAAAAGAGCAAACCCCCCCTAAATCGCTATTTCCCCATTTCCATCGAGCGCCTTCCGCTCTCGGGGCTTTCACGTTTTTTTGTTCACATTAAGGTAACCCTTCCTGCTCGGCTACCAGTGCCGGGTTAAACGGATTTAAGTGCGCGAATGGCTGTGTGTTCGTTACCCGATTTTCCCAAGTCCCAGGCCTGACCCTTTTTGTCTCGCTTGCTCCCGGAGCCTCCTTCCTCTTCTCTCCCCGTCCTCCACCTCCCCAGCCGGCCAGCGCTCTTCCAGATGCACCGCTCTCACTGCAGGGGCCTGCAGACTGTCTGCTGCCGGCCACAGGGTCCTAAAGACTACCGGCTTTACCGCTTGCGCCTCGGTGTACGGAGGGGCGGGGGACAGGGGCGAAGGTAATAAGACATTAATGCACGCATATCTAGATCTTTTTATGGCATGTTAACTCATAATTTCCTCTCTGGAGCCCAGTTCTATACAGATAATACCCATTAAGTGACTCTTTTAGACATGTTGATTTATGCATCCTTAGTTTTTTTTAATGTTTTTTTGTTTTAATTATCATTTTAGGGGACAGTTGTATAAGTATTTTACATATGACAATGTTGATATAGACTGTAGACATAGGGGTAAAAAAGGAGTAACATGCAACAAAGGCCCAAAGCTTAATTTACACCAGGGACATTGGGATCACATGACATGCATCTTAAACCAACAGGTTAATGCAAGCATTCCTCAAAGTCTTTATTTAAAAGTTTTATCAAGTTTTTATGCAACACATTTTCTCTGATATTACACCCAAGAGAAATTTTAGTGGCCCAAAGGGCCCATCTGATGTGACCTTTGAGCAAAAACAAACACTAGACCTGTGTGCAGAGAGATAGACTCCCCCAAGAGAAATTTAGTTTATGTTAATTTAATTGTACAGATGCCTGAATTTAGACTGACAACCCAAGCCTGTTTGAGGCTATAGGGAATATTTGTTTGATCGCCCCCCTCATATGTGTGTATTTCATGGTTGCACAAAATTTAGGGCTGTCACTTGTCAGAAAATCTTTGTAGTAATTGTAAATTTTTACCATAATATAATCACATTACACTGAATATCACTATTGGTATTTAAAATGGTTCTTGTAAAAGTCTAAAAACAAATGGACATATAAGGGGCGTAAACTTGGCTGAGTATATGCATGGTGCTACATGTGCACATGTATTTATTACACTTAACAACCAGAACAACTGGAACACATCAAAGAATCAACTGGACAGACTGAGTATTCAATCTTTTGAAAAGTACATAACATGAGCAAACACAAAAAACACAAAGTAATGTTATTAAAATATTGACAAATGAACAGGAACCTGAGGAGACGGTCTCATTTTTAATTTGCTGCATTTATGGGCCCCCTGGTGGCTGTGGGGCCCTAAGCAACCATGTAATTAGCTGATGCCTCAGGCCAGCTTTGAGGCCTAGTGAAGTGAAACATGTGCTCTCTATTGTTGCTCTACTATAATGCTACACTGCATATTCAGTTCTTGACACTGGTGCTAACTTTAAATTCAATGTCTCATTTCCCAGTACAGGCTTACCTTCCTACTTCCTCCATTCATGTATCTTTTGCATATGTAGTGGCCACAGATGTTTAAGTACACACAATGTGGTAAAGTGCTTTATGTATATTCATATAGTGGTTGCTGACATTTGCACATTCCAGTGCACAAACCTCAACTATTACAACATGTAGCCCAACTTTTCTACTGAATGTGGTGTACATTTGTACACTTCTGACATTCCTTTGTCATTTTTGTATGAAATGTATTTAGTTTTCATAAATTTCTGTATTATTTTGGTCTATTTGGCTGCTGTGACACCTACTGTTCTGCTCAGGGATAAATGCAGAGTCCTCCTTAGTTATCCCTGGTTGAACTGACCAATTTCACAGCGGACATTTTTACTTGTCAAACACAGATGTAAATAATAACACTGTTAATTGCTATGTTGTGTTACATTACTCGCTGGAAAGGAAACATAATTAAGCTTATTAGTTCCACACGTGCTTTCCCAGCAACGACAAGCCAAAACGTCTGCGGTGAAAAAGTTTGATTTATCGGAGTAATAAAGAAGCAGGAGTGCTTTGATGATAAGATCAACATTTGTCACTTTAAACATGAAGGCAATATTAAACAGTATTTTTAGCAAAAACAATAAGTTAAGTTTTTAATGCGCAGGGACTTCTGACAGGAAAGAAAGTTGACAAATCTAGAATAATGATGTCAACGTAGCAGGAAATCCTTGTGTCTTTTGTGCTGAAGTGAAACTAGATTTTTTCATTTGCATAAAAGAAACTAATAAGATAAGTGCATGAAGGGATTCAAAGTTCATGTACTTGAGTCAAATTCAACCTCGCACCCTTTGTTACTGTTTTATCCTGCATTGTTGGTGATTTTCTGTATTATTTATTGTTAGAGGAGGGGCAGTATTTCTGTTGAATGTATTTAAATTATGTGTTTTATCACTTTTGAGGTGATGACAACAAATGACAACAAATGTTGTCATTTGTATTTTGCTTGGCAGAAAAAAATATGATTTGTAACAAAATACTCTAAAAGCATTTTTTCTGTATTTGAAATATTTAAAGATTCCATTTGCTCAAAAAAGTGTCTTTCTTTTGTTTATGACCCCTAAAAATGTCAGACCTCAACTCTCCTGACTTGTGTCTGAGTAAAGGTGTCCTCACTTTAACTCCACCGGATTGGGCAGCAAGTTTGACGTTCAGTCCCATCACCGAGCAGACTTTTCAGAGTTTTTATTTGCACAACCACCAACACTGTCTCAGCCAATGCCAGGTACAAGCTAACAAACTATGAAAAAACATAAAAATATAAACGATGCCACCTTAACTTCCTATTCATATACATCTGCTGCTTGCCAACTTTGGTGCACAACAGACTCTTCATCCAAGCACACTTGAAGTCCTGCCTGCTCCACTGCAATTGTATTTTTCAATTTGTGAAAAAGGTTTCTGCTCAATTTCGGTCTTATCACCTATAAGATGTAGCGCATCACTGTAGTCTAATTCTTCAGCCTTTAGTTGCATTTTGGCTGACTTTCCACTCAGTCAGTCGATGGTTGCTTTGACTGACAGAACCCACCCAGCGTGCACCTCTGAATTTGCAGCCTCCTGCCTTCATAATATCCTGACTGACCACTTTAAATCTGCAATGTGAGAAATAGGCAGAGCTAATTCTTCAAACTAGGGGGTTAAGATTACTCTCACATTGAAGCTACTTCATGCCAAAAATGTGATTATACCATTTTGTAAAGAATCTATTATTGCATTTGACAATTACAAATTACTAATTACATGTATTTTAATTGAATACATTGTTCAATACAAGCAATTTGTATTTTATTTTGATAAATTTTATGAAAAAGTATGTCTAGTTAGTAACTAGATATTTTTGATGTCCCTCTCTAATCTTTGTTCCATTTCCTAGTAAAGTGCAGCTTTACAAGGCATCAGATCTCTTATCACTTTCAGTCCATTAGCTCTACAGCAGCCCACTGCTACACACATAATTTGTCCCACATGTGCCCACTAGGCGGTGACAGTGAGGTTTCCCAGAATACAGCTAGAGATTTACGGGGCAAAACTCCCTGTGAAGGTGGTTGACTGCTTTTGAGAGGCGAAGAGGGAAAGAGGAAACGTGCATGCAGCAGGCGGATGTGGTTCACTGATCTGGAAGCTGTGGCGTCTCCTCTTTCACATAGAGTCAGTGGTTCATGTGAGGACAGTGGCTGCAGCAGCAAGAGGATGCAACATGACCTATAGACAGGGAGCAGCGTGATATCGGCAAGTGCAAACTCTCTGTCTCCTCCTGACCCACAGAGGAGGATGCTGGGAAGGTCAAAGTGTGGCGACCTCATCTCAGCAGTGCAGTTTTTGTCACTGTCTGAGCCTGAAGCATCAAGAAAAAGGACAGTTTGCGGTCAATGTGGGTTTGTAGGTGAAGCAGGAAAGGGGATTAGCTAATCTGTTGGAGAAAATTGTTTACCATTTTGTGTTTAAACAAGTAACAAGGGCAAGTAAGGCAAAAGAGACACGGTTTGATTTAAGGATTTTATTCAGGAGAGGTGAGAACTAAGCAGCTTTAATTTGAATGTGAGCACATTTAAAACATCAAGAAGACACAGCTCTTTCCAGCTCCTTGTGAGCTGAGGTCTTAATCAAACATAAACTGCCTTAAACATTTATAAACTACCTATAAACACATATCTGGCTGTGCAATGAGAACAGAAAATGTAACCTCAATGGTAAAAGAAGTACTCCTTAGTGTCAAAAAGATGAAAACCCTATTTCTTAATTTTATTAATATTCTATGGATCGACTTTATAAAGGAATACAGTGCAGATTCAGTCCCTCAGCTCAAGAAAAAACTATTAGTTCCACTAAATTAAAATAATCTGTTACTGCAAAAGTTTACTTCAGTGAAAGTTTATTCATTAGTATTGCTATATTTTTGTATATTTTGGAGTTAAAGTATGCATTATAAAGAATATTCTTTTCGTAACGTCATTGAATTATTATTGATGTATTTGTAATATAAGCAGTATTTTATTTTATCCACTACTTTGTAGTTAAGTATGTGACAAATCAAAAATTAATTTATAGAGTAACCATGGATCTATGGATTAAAAAAGTAAAACATGTCCCAATGCAAACATATTTTAATGGAAGTGAAAGATTCAGACGTGTCTTATTAAGACATTTTATGTACTCTGCTTGGAATGATGATATGTTATCTTCTCCTTCTTCCTTATCAAAATTACAGCTTCTATGAATATGTAAATGTGGTCGATTTCTTAATTTTGACCCCTTTTTACAGTGAAGTCTCTTACTTCTCTTTGAAAAATATTCCCGTACCTGCACTGGTGGCTTTGCGTCTTTACATTAAGCTTCTACAAACTGCAAACTGAGACAGGATTGATTTCCAAAAATGTCAATGTAATGAAATGTAATGTCAAAAATTGTGCTCATATGCCCGTCTGTTTGAATTAGACTTTCAGTGAGCACAGACATTTTCCACTTTTAGCATGTGAAATTGAAAGCAGCCTTGTACTGTCAAACTCTCTCATTTTGCACATTGATGGTTTAATCCAGGAACAAGAAGAAGAAAAAATTTTCAACATGGGGAACTTCAAGAAAACAAAAAATTAAGTGGCTCATAATTACACTGCTTTGTACCTTAAAAACTGCATTTAGTTTCCAAATCTAATAAATGATGTATGTGCTTGGTCATGACTAAATAATCTTCAGTGATAATCAATTTAAAATAAAAACACGCTAACAATCATGAAGCCATATTTTAAATCTTTTTAATATATCTCACATTTGATTTATTTACAAAAGACAGTGGCTGTGTGACATAAAACTATGTTTTGTAAAATCAACATGTGAAACAAATGTGTACCAGAAGCAGAACCGTACAGAACACACACATAGATCGATAACATCAGGGGAGCGTCGTCGTCATCATCGAGGCTGTCCTCTTTGCAAACCGTGTCTCTGCAAATAAAACGATCACAATGTATGCACCTCTGTATGACCAGCTGTGTTTTATTCGTATTACCCCGAGTTTGGTCTGACAGGGTACACAGTATTGCCTCCACATTGGCTAAAATGACATCAGTGACTGTCTATCAGTAGATTTGGAATGTGTTTTTCTGTCTTTATTAATTATTGAATGTATGTTTTTCCAGCGGTGGAAAACATTGCAAACTCCTCCAGGCATTCTGTGAATAAACTATGGGCGACAACAACATACTAATGCAGATATACTTTTCTATATACCTGTAATTTGTATGACACACAATGTCTGCAAACAGTTTGGCACGAATGTAAAGGCTGAGCATCGGTTTTTCCCCCAGAACACATTTAATAAATAAATAAAAATCTCTACAAAGTCACAGACTGAAACTCTGACATAAAGGCTGATAGATCATCATACTTGCTGAAATGGTTACTTTATACAGCACTTTACAGAACAGCTACACGCACAAACTGAAAGAACAAAAAAAACAAGCTAACTTCTGAGGCCGAATGTCCAGAATGAAGGGGAAGACAGTTTACATTTCACCTCTGCATTTGAATAATTTCCAGACCCACAAAACAAAACAAAAAAATTGTGAAATTATTTTCAAATATATTACTTTAATGTTGAAGATCTTTTTTTAAATTAATTTATAGTTGGGTGCAAGTGTGAATGTGACATTTTGACAAACTCATTACATTGACTATACTTCACTAACACTGTAAACCAGAATAATAACAATAATGGTAACACAGTACAGAAGAGAGAACTGAATGAAAACTCCAGATTCAAATTGTCATTAACAGAGGAGCCTCTTTTTGTTTTTTTTCCTGACACAGCGTAGCAGGTTGTTGAAACCTTATACTTAGCTTATAGAATAGACTCACTATACAAATCTCAAAAAAACAAAGAGTTTAGCCTTTGCAGTTCATTTCAGTCAGATTTGACCCAAAACTTTCTTTGAGAACTTAACATAATAATACTTAACTGCTTGGAGACCTTTATCACACTGTGTTTAATAAAAAGCAAACATTGCTCATTTTCATTTGAGATTAACGGCTACCCTGACAGACAAAAAACATTAAACCAGAAGACAAATATGTGAAGGTAACTTGTCTGACTCAAAACAAAAACATCCTTTCTGGTTGACAGCTACCTCTGCAGCAGGTTTGCTTCTCCGTAAAAGACACAAATTCATACACGGACAATCTATATCCAACAACATGCTTTACCAAACAGCACTTTTTAAGACAAAAATTCTCTTCTTCTAATATTCCACGTTCATTACCCGGCTCATAATAACTTTGCTGTTGTTTTCCTTAGAGTTTCATTCCAAAATGTGGAAAAAATTGACTGATAAAATGAGAGAAAATTTAACTACTTTAGGATGTTTTGACTCGATTTTAGAACAGGGATGAATGCTGCGTTCAAATTAGGTTGGAAGTCTGAGCTGGGAGTGAAATCACACCCAAGTCAACCCTGTTACATTGCAAAAAGTCAGAAAACCCAGATTTCACAGGGTGGAGGAGGTGGGGTCCACTCTAGCCAGGATAGTCACTGTGGTCCACAGATGGAAGTTAGACAGAACTGTGTCTATGAGGAACAAATCAGATAAAGTTCTAATAAATGGTATATTGCCACGGCTAATGAACAGAGCGGCCATCTTAGATTTTCAAGGCCGGGGTTGGTGAGGTTCTCCTGAGTTGGGAGTTCCAGTTCAAATTTCCAACTGGGAACTTGGAACTTTTGACTTCCCAGTTTAAAATTAACACACCATAACTTGTGAATGATAGTAGATGTATATTTTGGAATGAAACCCTCCATTATAAATCATCATTAACCTTTAAACTATCAGCATATGACGTCCAACAGTTAAAAGTTTCTACCATATTTCATTAGATTAGCTCTGCAGTCCCTGAGCACCTACCTTCATTGCACATAAACATATTTCAAAACTCCCTTATAAACTAAATAAAGCTATCAAAGCATTTTCCTACTTGCTTACTACGATCTTACATCCTCACATACTGTATAAGTGTTCATTTTGTAGCTCACAACTAAAACTCAGTGTCTAGCTCATTACTATTTAAACATCCTGAGGTGCTTCCCTAGACCTGAAACAATAAATACTGATGCTACCAGCTAGTTGGGCGTATTTAGAGAAGTTTTCACGGGGAGGAAACAATGAGACCCGGCTCATTCTTGTGTTTGTAGTAGTCCCTTGGTTTCTCTTAAATCGTGCAGCCCTCTTATTTGCAAGGGTGGCTCACTGAGAGCACAGTAGCAGCAGTATGGTATGTGACTCACTGAGTGTGTTTACATGCACACAGTATTCTGAATACCACTTATGTTTTCCAGTATGAAATCCATATCATGCTGTATTAAGAGACATCTGTGCAAACAATAATAGGAAGAACATCATGGAAAACCCATCTGATACTATGCAAACAGCAGGAAGTGTTTGATCTCCTGGCAAAAAAATAAACAATTTCATCAGGAAACTCTGGAAAAGATTAAAGGAGAGGTTAACCATTCTGCAGCTTTCCAACACTTGGAAGGGAAAATCAACACCACTCTCGTGTTTGTTAGTTAATTTGAAACTATAATCAGCAACTGGTTAGCTTAAGCATACAGACAAGAAACATAGAGGAATAGCTAGCCTGGCTTTGGCTTTGTTTAATTAACACAAAGACAAAGTGTTAAAATGAGTTGTGGCTCTACAGGGCTTAATGTGCCCTGCAGCTTCACATTAAGGGGAATTCAAGTCTTTTTAAACACATGGACTTAGTTTTACATATTTTGATGTGTAAAGGTTTGTTACTTACCAAGAGTTTTGTAAATGTTCTAGTCAATCACATCAGAATAAGGCCACCACGTGGCTAAAATAGCTGCAATATTATCTGTTGGAGTAACTAAGACTGTCTTTGTTACATCAACTAAAACTGGTTTTGCACCATTCACAGGCTGCAGTTGTTTTCTGTGTCTGAAAACATTACCATTAATAGATCTTTGCAGAAAAAGACTCTTTTTTTTCAAGGGTACAGTCCTTTTTGTTTACCTGGAAATCCTGGTTTGTTTAACTAAAAAACCTGGAAGACTTGTGTTTCCTGTTTAAAAAAATTATTTTACTCTTTAAAAAAGGTTTATCTCTGCTCAGATAAATGTGATAAAGTTGTTAGAAACTAAGAATTACAACTGGAGCCCGTTTTTGCCCAAAAAAAACAGTTTTAGTGGCTGTATTAACAGTCAAGGTTGTCCCAAAGGATTACATTGCAGCCATTACAGCCATGTCACTGCTCTACCTTGAGGTGATCTACTGAAACAATTACAAAACTTAAGCTGGCTACCAAAAATTTGAATACTAAAACATGTACAAACAAAGTTTAAAAAAACAGAATTGCCCTTTAGCAACAAGGATCCAGAAAGCAGGGAAATAAAAAAGAAGAAATAGTCAAGCTTCTAAACTACAATTTGTTTTACCTTTTGAAAATTTGCACATGAAAGCCCCTGAACTGTAAATAAATGGAAACATATATCTTTAATATTAAAAGGTGACTTCCAGGAGTTTCCATTGATTGCCTATCTGCATTATGGTGATGTCCAGACTCCAAGATGCTCTTATTTTTTACAAACTTCAGAATACGAATGTGCAAGTGAACACACTCAGTGTGAATTCTGAGGCAGGACACTTGACACCCCAGCTGTCATCTTAAACCCACATAGAGCTGGCATAGCATGGTACAGTACCTAAACCCAGACATGAGTGCAACTTCATGCAAAAATTATACAAAAAGAAACAAAATAATAATACTAGCGCTAATCATACAAAAGCAATGACAGGGAACATTTTGTGACAGGAGGTCGCCTGCATGTTGGAGGGGGTTGGGGCGTTCCCGTGGTCATGTGTTTACAGTATTTTATATACAGAATGATCTGCTGCAGTGGAACAGTTGGGGGGAGGAAAGCACAGCAAGCCATTCCCTAGCAGTCATGAGGGAAATCATCGGGTAATTACAGCAGTTTTTGTTTACAGGACAACATACACACTCGCTAATTAGACACATCTTGCTACCTGCAAGGTGTGAAGAGACATTTTTTTCACATAGTGAAATCCTGTTAGATTACAGCATGCATTACTCTACGTGCTAATGCCAGGGGTTTTGTTGTTGTTGTTGTTGTTGTTGTTGCTGATTCTTCCCAGTTGATGACAGAATGTCCTTACAGGGTGGAATGGTGTTGTCTTTTCCTCAGTGCTTCGGTACTCTCACTGTGCCTGGACAAACACATACACACACACAAACACACACACATACAGGAGTGAATTTAGTGCTCCTAACAGCCTTCCTATTCAGAGTCAAGATGTAAAAAAACATAAATGACTCTGTGGCTGTGTGCCATTCTGCCTTGCTACTTTGGATGAAGGGTTGAAGTCGAAGTCGAAGCTCATTATAATGAGCCAAACAAGTGTTTTAACTGCTGATAAAAGTGTCATGCAAATGTTTAGCTGAGGCCAACTCCTCTAGTCCAACACATGAAGAAACAATCCTGTCAAAAACAACACCAGCCACCTTTCGTCCAGTTGCAGAAAATAAATGTTAACGTTACCTCAGGCAACTTGTATCTATGAAATTGTTAAAAACAGAAGCCAAGAACAGATGTGGTTGCAATCGTTTTAATTCATCCCATTATCTTGAGATCATGAGTTAATTTCCACTTATCTCAGAATATCAGAGTCATTTAAATATGGGTTAATTATCTTGTTATCTTCACAAAGCTGTTGTTTCGCAAGATACAACAGCAACGGGTTGTTTTCTTGTGATAACTGGTTAATCATCTCATTATCTCGACATGTTGAAGTTGATGTGAGAGAATTTGAGGATTTTTGAGAATTTAATGGGATAATTACTGCATTAACATAGAAAATATTGCCTTTTTTTCTTTGAAAAAATAATATTTAACCTCTTACCCGATGCTGTTGTAACTTTGGAAAAAAACAGCTTGTTTTCTCAAGGCAAAGGATAAAATCAACCCAACATTTTATTTAGATGTCTCAAAATAACAGGATAAGCAACTCCTGATGTCAAAGTAACAAAAAACATAAGATTTAATCACAAACACAACATTCTTGGCCTTCATACTATGTTACATTATCTGCAAAATATAATATTAATTAATTATAATTCCTACTTTTTGTTGTTCATTCTGCTTCAGCTGGAAAAAAGAAAGGGAATATTGAATTTTATTGGCTACTATGTTTGGGCTAATTTTATGATCAACAGAAATAATTCTGCATTCTGGTTTTAATGGCATACTATATGTATTATTGCTGGTTGTAAAGGGTTTAATTAGGAAACTATCAGCATGTACTTGGACATACCTCTGTCCCCACCGTTCCTCATGTTGGTCTCTTCTTCGTCTCCTCCATCATCCACTTTAAAAACAGAAACAGCCTTTTTAGTGACAAGGTTTTTTGAGAATATTTAAAAAAACTGGAAGTAGAAAGGAAATATGTCAGAATCAAACATGAGAATGAAAAAAATGCCGAGTAATCAGATGTTAAAAGGTCCTTAAAGGTGCAATGTTTAGAAACGATAGGGGGCAGCAAACCACCAACCTAAGCTGTAAATGCTGCTCAGTATAATCTTTATTGTAGCTCTCTTTGGCTGTAACTAGTATTTGATGAAATTTTGTTCGCTTAATTAGCTGTACAGCTGACTGAGTGAAACTTGAATGTAGGCTTTGAGCATCAGATACATGTTGGTGTAAATACAATGAACACAGCCGGACTAGAACTAAAGACAGACTGAAGCCAATTTCACAATGAAGACTAGCAAGCAAGACTAGCGAGGAGAGCTGTGAGGATGGATGGAAAACACCACATAAATGGTTTTGGTGAGTTTTCTTTTCTCTTTTGTCCGCTGAGTTTAAATTAAGTGCATTTTACAACAAGTTAATTGGACAAATCAGCTAGCTGGTTAGCATGCTAACATCACCAGATATATCTCTACAACACAACACATTGAAACTGTAACTTCTCCATATTCTACTGATAATGCTGGTTAATATTTTTTTTAATATAATTTTTAATCTTGAATACAACATGATTCAGATAATAATACAGATGTAGTATAAACTGACCTGAATGGAGCTCTTTCACCAGTGATGACATTGTGTTCGTGATTGAGTCAGCAGCAACTAACAGATCATTCCGAAGATTTCGTGGTACACCTAAAAAACACATTTCACATCAAATTAAAAAAAACCACACAAAATTTCTGGTCTTGTTGTGTAATTACATAAAAAAATCGAACAGGCAAAAGCAGAATAACCTTGTGTTAGAATCACTGTAGTATTTCAGGAAGTATCATTTAAAGGTTTTGATATTTTACGAACATAAGCTTACGATCACTAATCAGTATTCAAAAATATGTTTATTTCTTTGTTTAGTATGAAAAAGACCAGTGCAATAGTATAAAAAATGCTCTTTGTTTCAGGTGTTGGTGCTTTCTCACCCTGAGCGAAGGCCTCAAGAACGTCCCCTCCCACCCCGGCCAGGCAGTCCTGCGGTGTGTGAGTTGGGGTGGACCCAGCAGAGGTGGAGCGTATGGGCATGGGCATGGAGCAGCCTGCACCATGACTGGGGGAAGAATGAGGGGAGCCTCCGGACTGAGACTGTAAAATTAAAACAGCCGTGATAACGACAGTTTAAAAAGAAAAACACTTGACCTTTAGAACTAGACTGTATTTCCTGTAACATGGAGATAGACAATAAATATTTGTTTCTTGTGCTTCTTTTTGATATTAACCGCCTTTTAATTTCTTTAGATCCTAATAAAGGCTTGCTTCAGCTGAGTTAGTTTTGGGTGATGTGTTCAAGAAATAGTTAGAAATGTGGGAAAATACACATGCACTTTCTCTATGAGCATTAATTGAGAAGATTAAGAGATAAAACTATTGTATCTTGGTGCTACATTTAATCGGCCTATAATACTTAAAACAATATGCCTGTTTCCTCAACTTTCAAAAAGTCCTACAATTTTTTGGGAAAGTTGGTCATAAAACATAGTTTTGAGTTTGTGGCATTTTTGTTACTTGTAACGACATGCTGGTCTACTTTGTGCAAACCTTTAGTCAAACTCGACACGGCTTCTGATAGACAGAACAGCTTAAATCTGATTAATCTCCACACCAATGATGCCAATTCTGGAACATTTCGATGGAGGACGCCGTATTGCAGTCACAGATTGCAGCTTTTGGGGAGAGATGGCCTCTTTTGCTTCTAAGGATGACTTTTATTAAAACAAACACAGACACAGATGTGACCAAAAGAACTTAATCCTTATAGGGAGAACAAACAAAAACAAAGCATGAAAACCTTCTGGAAATCCTCAACTGGCTGACTGTACTCTCTCTCTATAGTGCACCTTTACTGCGTCGAGGGGGTAATGAGGACCATGTGAGGGCGAGTGATTGGGGCCTGTGCTCAGGCGAGAGATATATCTCACGTAGAAAGGATCACTGTGCGTCTCTGGGACTCAGGTCGATGGCTCACAGCCAGGCAGCAGATGGCCAGCCAGACTGCAGTCATATTAGACGGGAGGTTGTTAGCGCCGATGAAAGGAACAGGTCCCTGACATTTGGGCTAAGAAAAAAAAACAGCTCTCTCAACTTGTTTGGTCCAAGGACCTTAGAAAACAGATTTTAAAGGTTGTGTCACTCATGTGGTGCTAGAAAGAACAGGATAGAGTAGGACAAGATAAGAATAACCCCATTAGAAAGAGGCTTTGTATTATCTTTCCTACTGCCTACCAGTTGCTAATATCCTACTTAAAATCTGTTACAAAAACTTCCTTCAGTCACATCTGTGTGAAGGAGGGGATGTGGTAGCATTGAGCTAAATGATCCATGTATTGAGCCTTGCAAACTGAATTAAGGGCAACTTACAGCCTGCTTCTGCTCCTCATCCTATCAGCCAGCAAAGGTAAGCAGTGAGAGAGAGCGAGAAGAGTGAGAGCAACGGAATTAAAGCAGCAGAAGAAGAAGAAAGGAGGAATTTATGCATGCACCATATGGCACATTCAAAAACCAAAGAACACTGCAATGTCTTAGTTTTTAAGGAATCAAACAAGGAATCATCTCATTTCATCCAACATGCTACTTAGCTTTAAACCGATCATATAAAGTAAATTAGCAGTGACTAAAGCTTAAGAAGAACAGCACCATCTTATGATATTAGTGCTCATTCAGAGGCCTTTTTATCACACAACAGGTGATGTTCTTACTTTTAGCAGCCTCATGAGTCCCTCCAGCTGCACCATCAGCTCCCGTCTGCTCTCCTGCAGGGCTGACATGCGCCTCTCCAGCTCGTCCTTTCTGTGTCTGCAGCAGAAGGGAAGGGTTTTGGGGTGATGTATTATAAAACGTCTGTGCCTCGCCCTTGACATGTTTGCTAATTGTTTAATAAAATGCATACATTTCCTGTAGATTCCTTCTTAGATACCTGTGCAGATGTGAGTTGCGGGGGGTCATTTTTATTTGTGAAACAGATTTATCTTAGTCCCATCATCCAAAGATCATTTGCAGACACAAGGAGGCTTGTTGAATGTATGTAAAGTCATATGACATTTGCTTCGTTGGCTTGCTAACACTCTAACGCTCTTGGTCTGTTTTTATTTTTATTTCACACACAGTCGTCCTTATTCTTAAACTAAACATTGTATTTTTTCCCTTTGCATTTTGCCTGGCATCTGTTAAACTTACCACTTTCTTTAGCAAGGCTGCAATAAATTTATCTTTAATTTTCCCCCAAACATTAACATCCATTCATTGGGCCTTTCTGCACTACTAGTCAGCAAACTACTTAGATGGTTACTAAATACTTAAAATGGTGATCATCCAAATTGTTGAGCTGGAGCACTGACAGTTTAAAGAGAGGCTCACAATGGATTATCCATTAATCTATCACAACTATGACTCATTTCATCTGCAAAGTGACACCTGCTTTTTTCCAGGAATAATATCTTTGCAGCGTCACTCATTCTGCAGCAACTAAGAAGAGAACATAATCTAGATGCTCAGCTTCATATACAGACTTTAAATTTATTGTTGAAGAAAAAGAATAATGAAGCCTCCGGGTTATTTGAGCTTAAAACTCCTGTTATAGATATGCAGTAAATGTCCAGTTATCACCTCTTGGTGTTGTTTCTGGCGTATTACCACCCTCTGGTGATCACAATGTGTGACTACATTTTGAAAGAGCCTCAAAAAAAAAAAAAAAAAACTGTAGCAACCATCTGTCTGTTTGGAGCCATCCTATCAAAACCTCACAAACTTCTGCAGACTGTAAACACATCTGCTCTGTTATGTATCCCCAGGCTGAATAGAAAGGCAATATCAGAGCTGTCCAGCCAGGCTCCAAACACAGTGCACAGCCTGCCACGACATAATTACCTCTCGATTATATCCTGGTCTAAAACCTGGATCACAAACAGGCGCAGTGGGCTGAGAAAAATGCTTCCGGACATGTTTGAATTAAAACGAGAAAAACAAAGAGTGGAATAAATGTGTCCTCCAGTGATATAAACCAAAGATCTTAAAGTTTAATTACCATGTTTGTAGAAAAACAACAAGTATTGATAGATTCTTGTACAAACAACAATCCTCAAGAAGTGGGTGCGCAGGTGCAGGCAGTGAAACTAAGTAAGTATAACATTTAAAAATATATCACAGCTGTTGATCATAAACCTTATGGTGGATTTTTTATTCAGGTCAGACAGGAACAACAAGGAGTCATTCAAGGTAACAAGTGCTGTAACAGGTCTCTTCCAAGAACTAAACCAAACATCCTGCCAGCATGAAAACTCTCGATCCTGCTGCTGTAGCAGCTAATTAAAATCACCCTCCTGAATTATCCAGGTGTTACTCCGACTTGGAGAATGACTCAAGCCAGCATAAATACAGCAGCCCTGAGGTGGCTTTAATTTAGTTAATATATATGGCCCTTCCTCCCTCACTGTTGTTGGGAGGAGGATGCTCCTCTGTGAGGTGAGGAGGAGATTAGGGAGGATACCTTAGGAGTCGCAGTTCGGTCAGAAGTGTGGGGTTCTGCTGGGCTTTTTCTGGGGTCGGCTGGGAGGCCTGCTCGTGCTCCAAACGCAGCCGCTGGATCTCCTGGAGGATCTCCCTGAATAAGTCAGTCAGTCAGTCAGTCAGTTAACTAAACAGCAGAGGTGGAGGAAACACTGATATCATATTCTTTGTATAAACATGTAACATATAGCATATCTGTAATAATCTTTACTGAAGTTTAAGCATGAATACAACAATGTAAAAATCCTGCATTGTGAATTTTACTTAATTAAAAATACAGTATTCTCACCAACATTAACTTACACAAAGGCAGAAGTACTGCTGTTGTATTCATAAATTTATGTTTTATGAGACTGTCATTTTTCATGCATTAACATGTAAACAGCAAATTAAAGTTGTGGTTGGTCAGGGTAGAGCTAATTTCAAAGAGATTGTTCAACGTTCTGAGAAATATCACTTGTTGCTTTGCATCCACTTGTAATAATGAGACTTAATTTATTTACTTTAAAATTTACTTGACTTTTACCTTTGACCAAAAAAAATGGCACCTAAATAAATAACATTAATATCCTGTAAAACTATGAGTTGTCAATTAATTTATTTCTGATCAAACAGATAAGGTAATTGGTAAAGGTGTTATTAGTGAGTGAGAAATAAGTGAGTTTTACATGTGCTTTACGGTAGGTTTTGTTACATCTAGACAGAATCAGGCTAGGTTTCCTTTACCCAGGTTTTATGCTAAGCTAGGCTAACTGACTGTAACCACGTAAATATGAAAGAGGTATTCTCATCTGACTTGGCAAGAAGGCAAACAAGTTTATCTCCCAAAATACAGTATCCAATTCATTCCTTTAACTACTTTAATAAGTGCTGGATTGTTTAAATTTAAAAGAATTTATCAGGTCTAATTAGCTTTTCATATGTTTTGCATGTAAAATCTGGGTAACTTTATTGGTCAGTGTTGTTAGAAAACAGTGCAGTCAATAACGTAAAAGACCTTAGGTATAAAGTGGCATTAAAAATAAATAAAGGGTTATCTCAGCTAATTATACTAATTATACTTTATACCTATACTGCCAGTCCAAACCAATGTCAAACCAGCTAATCAATAAAATAATATATTTTTTTCCAATGTCTCAGTGATGTTTAAATGACATATTGTACCTGTTTTTGTTCTCCAGCTCTGCAATCAGCTGCCTCTGTTGCTTATTGGCATCAAAGTTGAAACTCAGATCTGACGGAGGACACTGTTGCTGAAAAAAACAAAATTGTCATAGCAAGGCATTAACAACAGTGAGAGAACAGAAGTCAAACACCAGCAGCAGCCTCCTGACCACAGTGGGTCAGTAATGATTCTCTGCTGGAGGTTTATTATGTTTCTGCATAAACAGCGAGTCATTTCAGCTCACCGCAGCTTTTTCCTTTTTCCATGCAAATAAAATCTTAGACTGCAAAGTACAAATCCAAACAAACCCAAAGTAACCCTACAGGAATGTTTCTGTTCTGGAAAGTTTAGAACAGTTTTGGTCATTTCACATGAGACATTTCTAAATATTTCTTCTTTTAGGGGGTTTTCTTGTTTGTTGACAGGCTTTGGTTAGAAAAAGGTGATGTAACACACATTCACAAATCAAGGTTTAGCAACGCTTGAAACGAGGACAATTTGTTCTGGATCTATTTTTCTTCATTCTGTTTTCCTTTTTTTAAACAGTATAATTTTTCTTAAACGTAAAAAATATAAAATTTCTACCTTAAAATGTCTAAAACCCACTTTATATTTGTTGAGTTATGTACTTACATTATACTAAATCTTTTCAACAATGTTCAAACTCAGAGAAATCCATCATTTTACTTAAGGTACATTTTAACTTGTCACCTTTTGCTTACATCCAAGGTAACAACAATCAGAGTTTAAGAATGGAAGTCGACAAAAGTGACTAAACCTAATACGACAGAATTTTAACTCACTGTTTGAACATTTATCACCAAACTGCTTGTCGGTAGTCGCAGTTAACTAAACCACTAAAATTTTTATGTACACACACTTTTACCTTTGACTTTTTTCAAAAGAGAGACAGATTTAGTTCAGGTGTCCATATGGTAGACAGAGAGTTTTAGGCCAATTCAAGCTGTATAACTGTTCTGCATGTGAGTCAGAAAACATCCCTCTGCGAAACTCTACAACAGTTGGTGGTTTGTTTGGTCACGGTCAATTAACTTTGATAGTTTGTTTTTTTTTAGTCATGAATATTATTTTCCTGTAATGCTGCTGCTTCACAGTTAAAGCTACTGTGTTGCTTTTGTTGTGGGGCGGTCACAGGAAATGCATCGTACTTGTTCTGTGGCAGACTGTGGTTTTTAATTTTAATTTTATTAGGAAGTAGCGCAACAAGAAGGAGCAGCTGCACTGAGCTGTTAGATGAAGAGCTGCAGGTGAGAAACTGAAACCTCCAGCTTCTCAGCCAGTTAACTCTCTTTTTATTGAGTCCTGCTGATGTCGCAGTTATTATTGACGGCCTTCTTTTGTTTGGCTGCACTGTAAACAGATACATGTGGTGCTCCTCTGTTGTATTTCTGTCAAAGTAGCTGCCTTAGGAGTTTTAAACTGATTTGCTGTTACCACGTTCACCACATATCAGGGTCAGATCAACCAGGAATGATCTCAAGCATTACCTATAGTGTTTCGAGAGCTGAAAGTAACGCTGATGTAAAGTAAGCCTATCCCTCCTTTTTTCATTATCTTAATATGGTTAACTAAAACTTAACAAAAACTGAAAGTTTGCATGAAAATTTTAAAAATTTTGCACGTGTGAACATGCATGTAAGTGAGTGTACATCCTTTTCTGTCCTCATGTCCATTTTCACAGAAAAAAAGCACCTTAACATATGTTTCTAACAAAGCATGAAGGCTTTAAAGTAGAATTACAGAATCTTGCTTCATATTAGATGAGCGCTTACTAATTGTACAGTTGGATTTGAGTCTCCTGAGCATTGTGTGTGTGTTTAGATGCTGCTTTCTTTTGATTCCCCAAACTTTGAGTGGTCATTTGTTTTTGTCCGAGATGCTGGCTGCATTATATATATCTAGTGGTAGTGAATGTTGTATTTGAAACAAGCAAACACACGCCATTAATTAAGTGAAACTAAGGTAAACTAAAACCAAAAGTTAAAAACAAAACAAAATCATGCAAAATCACCTACTGCATACAAAAGTGGCGATAAGTGGTAATAAACAACAATCATTTATGAGTATTACACAGTCTGACTTGCTAATGTCTGTTGTCTTTACACACTAAACATTACACATATACACATATACACACATTAAATGTGACATGCATTTTGACTGAAGCCCACCGTGGGGCGTCCTGAGACACTCACTGTGGAGTTTCCAGCCTCAGCCGCTAGGCGGGCAGCATAGCGAGCGATGAGGCGGTGCTCTTCATCCAACCGGCTGGGACTCTCCAAGACACTGCCAAAAGTCAGAGACAGAAATACATTATACACACACACACACACACACATATAAACAGCAACACCAACTCTAATGTAAAAAAGTTTTAATGTAACACAAAGCTCATGCATTCAAAGTGATAATATAAAACAATTTGCATGGAAAAAACCTTCATAATTGAGGTGACCATTATATCTGAAACTTGGCTTTGAGATAGTTGGTCCTAACAATGAACTGAGATGAATAATAGAGATTTTTGCACGCCATATGCACTTGTGACTGTTCCAATGCCCGTTTTTGGCCATTTCATCACTGACTGGAAATGTCGCTGATATGGCATGAGACTTAAAATGATCATGGGCGTGGCATATGGCGTGGACAGATGACGGGACATATGTTCTCCCTTCTCGCCAGGCAATCTGCAGTGATGGGTGAAGGAGAGCTGAGATGGTGCTGGGTGCTATCTAACTCTGACTGGAGACTGAGCGATGATTAAGACCATTAAAACTAATCTGGCTGCAAACTCTGCTGCATCAACAACCACAATCCCTGCAGCTTTGACAACCCAAACACACTGCAAACCAGCCTTTTAATCAACATTGGCAATAAATTGTTATCTTTTTTGAAGCAGATTTTTAAAAAGCTCTCAGTAATGAGATCATTTTAGCTCACACCTCGCGTGTATCACGGGTTTTTCTATTAGTTCAGTGATGATATTTGAAATACTCTGCAAATCATTCGACTTGTTTAAAGATTGTGTGGTAAACTCAAAAAACACCAAGTAGCTCTGCCCCAGAAAAAAGTGAAAGCGCTCCAACAACATGTCAAAGCCTCTATTTTGAGGAAAATGTCAAGATAAAATTAAATTGGACTCTCTTTTAAAAAAAAAAATCAACAGTCTTATCCTCAGGCTAAAGCAAAAACACAGGCTGATGTTTCCTATGAGGTTAAAGTAACGCAGTAATGAACATCAGGGAGCTTATCAGGTCTGCTAAGGAAATGCTGTGACCCTAAGATGTCTTCTGAAGCTCGTCTTCATGTCTGGATCTTTGCGCTTTGAGCGTAGAAGCTGCTCTCGTCTCTGCTTTATCAGGGAGTTTTCTGGCACAACCTGAAGGTCCGGACCAGGTTTTGGACAAAGATGCATGAGCTGCCTTCAAGCCCTCCTGAGTTGGCATCTTTCCCAGGCATCTTTTATTTTTGTCAAGCGTTTTAAGATACTAGTAGTTTGTTCTCAAACAACAATGAATATCTCACACAACACTGGTCCTTTTAAGGTTAGAACGTGAATGTGATGGTGATTCTGCTTTTTAAAAGCTGTGTTCTGAAGCCAGAGATCCAAATTTATTGAACATCTGGAGGGATGATGCATCTTTTTTGAATGGCCCTGTAGTGTTTGTGGTTGGTGTTTACTTGGTAATAGAAAGCTGAGCAATAAAGTTGAAATCAGTGACTTAAATAATAGAATTTTTAATATGTCTAGTGTCTTTATTTCTAAATATTCATCATTTCTCTGTATTGCCAAGTTTGACAGACTTTCTTTTTGACAAGTAGGGATCATAGTCTCAGTTTTATCTCTATTAAAATTATCTCTGTCTCTTTGAAGTTTTACAACTTAGGATAATAATTACTTACAATAAAGTTTAGATATTTAATTGGTTAAGGATGCAATGAACTGATATGCAGAGTTAGTATAGGCTGCAATTATGACCTTATTAAATGCTTCACAATTTAGATAAACCATGGGTGGTTAATTAAATGTGGCATATGAGGTAAAAATATGTAAAACTCTCCCTGTGAGCAAAAAAGATTCTGACTGCTCGCAAAACAAGGTTTCCAACTGTTTTTTCTACCTTTGCAGCAAGCTTTCGTAACTCGTCTTCAGCTCATTTATCGGTCATCTGCTGGAAGCGTAGCAAACACATCCACCCACTCAGTCTGTCTGTTTACAACAAGGTGATTTCCTGCGGCTAGAACCAGGACTTTGATTTGGATCATATTTTATGGAGAAAATGTTTTCTGATTTTTCCCTCTGATATCTTCTGGCTGCTCTGTCTAAACTTTTTAGTGATTTACAGAGTTTTCTGATAGACAGACAGCCTTAGTTGTTGCAAAACAAACCGCTACCTGCCGCAAACTGTTAGCTGACATTAGCTAGTTAGCTCAGCTAGCTTTACTGTCTCCTGTAAGCCGATTATGTCTGCTAGTCGACACTCTCCTGATGTTCCAGCTGCCAGTCTGAGTGCAGTCAGCTGATACTACCAGCTGCACGAATAATAATAAGCAAAGCAATAAATAAAGTTATCTGTCCATCAACCGAGATATCATTCTAGAGGTTTTTCTTTATAAAACTTGATCCACAGACAGTAACAAAATTGTATTTTTCCACAGTAATCAGTGAGACCTGGTCTCATCGAATTCAGCACACGCACTGGGTCCAGATCCTTTGAAAGACCCAAGCAACCAGACAATGAAAACAAGCCTAAAAGGAGCAACTTGACTTTTAAGAGAGACACAAAAATCAAACAGGCAACCAATACCTGCTACAGTGTGAAAGAGGGATGCCACTTGACCAATTAAAATACATATGGATGCTTTTGTTTTTCATTTCACTAACAACCATCTCAAAAAAGACTTCAACACATAACTTTGTATTTTCTCTCTAAATCGTAAAGCAACTGAGCAAGAACATGCGAGCCAACAAAATATAAGGACTGAATAAATCAGTGTGTGACAATGAAAGTAGCCTAAAAAGGGTAAAGAGAAAAGAAGTGAAACAGCTCGTTTCTTACCAAGAATGAACTTAGTGGCTGCATAAACTGCCAGCATATAAATAAGGAATTTAAAGCTATGCTGAGGGAGTCCTAAAGTAAAAATATAGGGCTGGAAATTAGCATAATAGGTCTTATTTAACTGAACTGGACTTTGGCCATGATGTGAAAGAGTCTCTTTAAAGAAATTTTAGTGTTTATATGCAATAAGTTACATTCATTCTGTCACTGCAGGATGCTGACTCATGTTTAAGTTTCACAGCAGTCTCTGTCCTCATGTTACCTCACAGAAAAGTTATCCAGATGAGCTCAACTCAGAAATCAAAAATCTGGGATTGCCAGATACTCTGTGTGGAGTCGGATTAATGCATTCTTGCAAATGTCCAACTACCTATTTAATTTGGTCCTTTTATATAAAGTTAATATGTATTTTTAAAAAAACATAATTTCTCTCATTAGCATCCATCAGTGAAGACTGGCTTGTGAACTGATAGTTAATGACAATATAAAAACAATATTGTAAACACACTTGTGTAAATATAAAATGTCTCCATATTAGAAATTGCTGACAGTAATTAATAGCTAAATAAATATTTATAATATCTTTGTATATTACTTATAAATGCTAAATCAAAAAAAATGTAGTACTGAATTGTTTCTAGGCTCGCATCTTTCCATTTCAGGTGTTAAGTTGATGGCCAGAGTTAGTTTACTAACCAGGAAATGATTGAATGTTTTAATGTTAATGTTTATGTTACTCAATTAAATATTGCAGGACTTTATCAGGTCTTATTCAGTGACGCCTCCTTGCAGAAACAAACTGCTCCCCCACTGGCTCACTCACATTTATTCAGTTCACAGTTAACTCAGAATTAAAACTCATCAAGCTCAACACTGCATTTCCTTCTTTTTTTTTTTTTAATTTTTATCTTCTGCCGCCGTGGTTCTGCATGACTAACAGGTAATAAATTGCGGTTCGCCCTTGGAGGACAGGCTAGTGGTGAACGATTGTCTGCAAGGGAAGCGAGGTGGGAGGGAGCAGATGCCATGTCAGCAGAGCAGACAGTATCAGAGAGCAGACTGTGATGGAGGCTGGAGGCACAACACGCACAGTTTTTTCATACATTGTACATTCAGTTTTGACTCTGCACTGACACGTAATCACAAATGTCTTTTTATTCTCTGATAAAAAGTGGAATCTGAAAGGGTCAACAGACAGGAACAGCTCTGGTGCTGGTTTTTTTTTCACTTTATGGCTCTTGAACTGAGCCACAAGGAGCTTTGCATTATTCAGCAGGAGCATCTTTGACTCATAGGCCTTTCATGTGGAAGGAGGCAGGACAGTGCCGGGAAATTATGACAATAGATTAATATTTACAAGCCAAATGTGACACAGTGAGAGTCCGGTGGGAACTGGCCTCCTGTTCTCTGCAACCAAACCTAAGTGAAATCTGGTCCTTCCCTCCTCATTCAACACCTTATATACCAGCATATACCCCGGCTCTCAACATAAACTATTTTAGAAGCGTCAAGGTGGCTTAATGCGCAATTTCTGACCTAAATATGACAGCTTTGTAGCTCTTATGCCCCCCAAGGGCAATGGCATCCTTGCTGAATGACATCCTCCCAAAGCAGCTCTGACTCACAGAGCAAAATGTCAAGACAAAGGTTATCAGGCGTCTTCATTACTGCCACAGTGAAAAAAAACTTAAGGAGAGCGTCGCCTTGCACTCGGATACCCTGCAACACGTGATGTCTTCCACTGACCTCCACGGGTCTGGATGCTTAGCATTGTTTACCGCCTCGGGTGTCCCTGTTTTGTCAGCTTCCTTCAAACCTGCCCTGATCATGATACTGCCAGTCCCTGGAGCCAAGACTTCACTGCAGAAAATGTTCATCTTGGCAAGAAACCTCATCTCGTGTTATCTGTTAGAATGACATTTTTCCTAAATACAGTTTTTCCTTTATGAGTTGAGAGTTTCACATTCTCTTTGTGTGCATTTCATTGCAAATGTCAAGAGTGCTGGTATGACCTCACACCACTTTGGAGGATTGAAAACACACATTTTAAGGTTCAGTCTTGCTGCTATAATGGACATTTTTTGCAGTGTGCATGCTGCCCTTCAGCTGCGTGGGTCCTTGGTGTAGTACTGTACGATAACCCGGCCCAGAAGAGCACAAAACAGGGAAAAAAACAGCCACAGACTTCATTCAAGCTCTGCCTGATACCTTCTACCACAGCCTTTGTCTGGATTTCAATCAAACGCATTAAAAGCAGACACATGCTCAGCTCTATTGTTTCTGTACACCAGACAGTGACGTCTCTTTCTTGCTAATGTGCCATGGGAAGCCCTGAGTCCCTGAGCAGTCCCATCTTGCAAACACAAATTGCCGGAAAGATGCGATAGAGAAACACAAAAGGAAAATTCACCCAACACAGACCTGCAGGACAGAGTGCAGATACATTACAGACGCCTCAGGAGGCTCTCCATTATTGAATTCATAACCACGATGGTTCATTACCACTTGGAGTAAATAATAACAGATGTGGCCTTTAACTGAGAGGGGGGAAATGAGAGGACAATTAGGCTGCTTTCCTTCTCCCGCTCTCTGCTTACATGATAAAGCTCCAGTTCTATCATGATCTATTTGTCAAATCAAGCCTTTAAGAAGGAGGGCTCACATATTCTTAATGACAGCGTAACAAATTTCTCTCTAAAAATACGCTTGCAAGGGCATGCTGCTCAGATGCAAAAAAAATGTGTGTCAAGTGTAAGGGAACAAATAACATCTGTAGTCTGATTTGCTGCGCTCTTCTCATTATTTCCACTGACGAAAGAGAATCTGTCACCTATTCAGAATTCAGCGTGTGATTAAAAGAACTTACTTTGCATGTGTGTAACTTAGAGGGACGTTTTGCCATCTTTAAAGAATGCATTACAATTTAAAAACATAAACCTGAAGGTTGATTCAGTGGAATCATAAGAATAATATCTTCAAAAAGACACCGTGCCTGAGGGCTGCTTACCTTTTGGTAGGAGTAGGTGCCCCGGAGGACATGAGCATTGTGTCGTTCATGTTGTTGGCCACCGGTTTCGGCTGACTAAAAGACAAGATTAGAGGTCTTTAATGCTACACTGCAGAGGCCTGTGGTGCTTGTCACCAGGGAATTGAGTAGAGGGCATTTGCATTTTATTAGCAATCATGAATCAGCGATCCTGACTGCAATTTAATCCAACTGTACAAAAGAGTGTAAGAGAAGAGGCGAGAGGAGGGGCGGGTCATAATAAGCTACTGAGTGTGCTGCACATAATAAACAACATGTTGTACTTGAGTTAAGTTAAAATTGTAGCGAAATAATTGACTTTTTCAGGGGAAAAGGGGATTTAAATGTTTTTTATGGCAATTAGCTTAAAGCTAATTAACACGAGCAACAACAGCAGATAAAAAAAAAACTAATTAAACTGGAAGTGTGTGAAAAAACTAGGAGAGGTGACATTGTGGGAGGTAATTTGTGAGGGTAAACAAAACAATGGGGTCCATCTGGTGGCAGAATCAGTGGCCCCACATTCGCCCCCCCCTCCCTGGACCACAGAGTCTCATTATCAGATCGAAATATCACTCTGTGCATCTCAGGTGATCTCGGCTTCACACTTCACCTGCCACAGCGAATAGCAGCCACTCGATTTCCATGTCTCTGTAGTTGCATCTCCTCGATCTGCACGTAGTATCTCTCTGTAGTTATCAGCCCTGATTCTTTTGTCACTGACTTTTTTTAAAAATTTATTTAAAGCACTCATTATCACATAAAAGGCAAAGCGCTGAACAGCATTGTGTCCTATTATGCTTATTTGTTCAATCAGCATTTTTTGGCCAAAATCACACTATTTATATCCACAATGTGCTGAGCACTGTTATCAGCACTGAAAGCCTTTTTCTGCTACAGTGCCACAAAGTGCCTCAAGAGCAAACAGTCTTTTTTCACCATGAATTATTGTGTTGCTAAAAACAGACAGAAATAAGAAACAGAGAGAAACTGCATAATTTTTTTTGGCTCGCTAATTGTATTCAAATAATTTGCAGTGTTATTTGTTCACAAAACCCAAATTACATTCTCCCTGCATTAATGTGGATGCTCATGGGGTTCAGCGTGCTCTTTTTAAAGACACGCTGCAATTATTTATTAGTTCGTACATTTTAATTTCTCTCAGAAATAGCCTCAGATATTCAAAAAAGAACCACGGACAGTCATGCAAGAGTAATTCATCAGTCTTAATTTTGAGTTTCTGAGGCTATTTGCACAAAATACAATCCTGCTAATTCTTATGTTTCAAGCAATAAGATACAAACAGCCAAAGGAAAAAGCAGCTGTCACTACTGAGACCTGCACATGCTGCCTTCTGGTCTCCTTTACTAACAAACTGTGTTCACAGATACTCAAGTCAAAAAATTAACAGCCCATGTCAAAAAATGTTTCCCTCTCATTTAGCGCTCATTATGTTACGATAATCCAGCCTGAAGGTAGAAAAGCTCCAGACAGAAGAGGCATCACACTTACCTCTGTGAGGAGAGAAAGCACCTGTCTGGCTGGCAAAATACATCCAACGGCTGCTGTTGCCAGATGCCTAATCTGCCCTCAACCGAGCAGGCAAGCATCTCAATGTACTACACTGCTGCTGTCTCCAAGGAAACTCTGCGGTCACGTGACTTTATGACGACGTAGATCTCTCTCTCTCTCTCTCTCTCTCTCTCTCCCTCTCCACCTCTCTGTCTCTCTCTCTCTCTCTCAAGCTCTCTGCTCTGACTCTGTCTTTTCACCTCACCCCAGCACATGAGCACACACTTGAAAAATTAGGGAAATGCCATTTGCTCCAAATCCATTGATTGCAATCAGAAATCAAACACAGATCTACTGTAGTTTCATCCCTTCATGAGAAATATGTGGAACAAACTGGCCCTTTTTAGGATTTACTACAATTGCATTTACATATCTAGTGCTTACCTTCAGTGAGTTACGTAAGTCAAAGCTCTTCACAGCTATCCTTCTATAAATAATAATCAGTCCTTTTAAAGTACACCAATATAACTCCTGTGGAACAGTAGGGCGCAGTAAAAAAAATGAAAAAAGAGCTTCCTCTTATGTAAAAGTGTGAGAGTGGAAGTATTTTCCTTAAAAAAAATTTGATTAATTCTCACAGGTTCAACTGGTTCACATCAGCGTCTGCAGCCTCATGGTGCACAGACTGAAGGAGTGATGATAAAAAAAACACAGCGTCCAGTCATTCGGCCTCAGAGGTCAAATGGGAGTGAACTGACACAACATTTAGGCACTAAAAGATCAAAGTCTGCAATGCGCTAAGCCTCGTGCTACCTGCGTGCACGGAATGACAATGTGCCACCCTTTCCTTGTACTTGGCTGTTGGCACCGGTTCAGGTAAAAATTAAGTCTGCTGGAGCTTCATACACACACACATACACACACGCACATACACACATGCACATTCACCTTATTCCTGACTACGACAGAGACATGGTTGCCTTCAATCGCCCTCGGCCGTCTAAAAATAATATGCAAACATGAAGCATCCTCTCCCGCTGGCAAAGGTGCTCCCATTTCCCCGGGAGGCTGTCAGTACCTTGGCCATAAAAAAAAAAAAAAAACCCCAATGGATCACGCTCACAGAAAACCGAATTACATGCCTGTTCTCTCCATTTTAATGATATTGATGGAATTTGTATTGACCTGGAGGATAAAAAAAGATGTAAAAACAGAGGAAGGCATTTTCAAAATGTCAAGGGATTTCTGGGGATTATATAGAGGCTGGAAAATTGGTTGCTAAATATTAAACATGGCACTGCGAATCTGACGCTCTAGCGTGTGTGTGTTCCGCATTAATGCAAAGTACGGTAAGATGCCTATTTTCGACTCTGTTTTTCGGCAGACGTGGTGCTAAGTCTGAAGGTAAGAGGCCGTATCAGAGATTTAAAGTTCCCTGAGACAGACGGTGCACCCCAAACCTATAACTCCTCTCCAAAACACAAATCCCCAAGAATCTCACTGACAGTTTGAGTGGATGGAAAAATTCACAGCTCAGCTTGCTGTTAGTCTTTGCTTTCAGATGCCAGTAAATATTTCAAAACTGGATCAGAATAGCTACACTTTGTCTGAAGACGACGCGAGAGGCTGGGCAACTGGGAGACTCATGTCTGTTCGATTTGGGAGTTTTGATCAGACCTGACGCTCTACCCTGATTCTGCCATTATTACTCACTCGCAGGCCCTTCGTCAGCCTCAAACAAACACACATATACACACACACACAGACAAACACACACACACAGAGACACCGGAGAGACCACGCTGATGGATGTCTCGTGGTGCACAACATTAAATAACACCTATTCACAGACAACATTCATCAGGATTGGCAACTAGCTGCACTACTTTTAGAATAACAGCAGCACATTTCTTTCCTGTTATGTATCATCAATAAAATGAAGTAAATCTAGACAAAAAAAAAAAAACTGGAGGCTTGACAGTTTTCCACACTGTGACTAATTATCTGAGAGATCAAGTTTGAAGGAAGATTTCTGTAGCCAGCAGGGACATCAACATGGAAATGGTAGGCAGAAAATTAGTCTATTCACCCAAAATGTCTCTGAAATCGATCTCTATTGAATGGGAATTATTCTTAGAGGTAGCTCTCTCTCCAGGCAATCAGCCACTAAAAGTACAGAAATACACAATTAGTATGTTGGATTAAAAGGAATAGTTAAACTTTTTAGAAATCAAGGTGATGTAACATCGAGCCAAAATGAGATGATCGATACCACTCTCATATCTGTCCGTTAAAAGCCTCCTGGAAGTGCACCAGGCTGTGGATAAACTGTGTAATTACAACTTAATTTAATGCTCACAGACCCAAAAAGGCTTTTAGCACAAAAGTTTTACTTTGTTAAAGAAGTAGCTGTAAAGCAATGGGTGCTTTTTGATGTTCACAAGCCTCAGATGACTCAGTTCCCTTTTAGAAGTTATAGGAATGAAAATGGTCTTGTTTTAAATACAGTAACCAGTTTTCCCTCATACATTCTTGGTTAAATGTGAAGCTGCATTGAGGAATCAATTAGCTTATCTTACCGCAAAGATTGGGAAAAGGGGTAGGCTGCTAGCATCTCTACAGGTGTGTTAAAGCAGACTGTTGGTTTCTGTACAGTGAATGCACCAACTGTACAGAAATTAGTTGTAGCTGTAAGCTGGCTAGTAATGGACAGGAGTTATGTGCCTGTTTTGTGACTCTTTTTTTTGCTGGGTTCAATAACACCAGTGACTGAGGTGTGTTTAGTTTTTGGACAGAGCCAGGCAATCTGTTTCCCCAAGTTATCAGTTTTTATACTGAGCTAAGCTAAGCTAACCAGCTCCTGTCTGTAACCTTCTATTTAACTGTTCGCTCACTTATCTTTTAAAACATTTAATCTTTAACTATGCATTAAATTCAGAACTATATATATATATATATATAAACTCTATGTATTTTGAAGTGTGTGTGCACAAAACTGCATTTTCTTTGAATTTTCTTTGGCAATAAAATTTGTTCTGCAATTTACAGACATTCATAGTTAAACATAGAAGTGTTAATCTGAACCAAAACTGTGTATAGCCGCCACTGATGAATACATATTTTGAATGGTTGTCAGGTTTTGAAAACATCTTGTCATGACATGGTTGATGAGAGGTGTTATTCTTCACCAAACACAAATAAAAGCATTTAGGCTTTTGGAAGCAAAAATAGACATTTTCCGCTGTCAAAGACGAGGCGGAAAAATGAACCAATAGAAACGCAGAAATAAAAACAATTCCCACAGGTCAGCAGTCACTTCTATTATCCTAAAAGTTAGTAACCAAACACACACATAGTGCCACCGACATTAAAACACCATTTGCAAGAGCATGAGAAAGCCTTTTTTTTCCATTAAAGTCTTGAAGAAAATAGAACGACAGGAAGTTCCTAGAATTTCTAAAATATAATCTTCAAAATTAATTACACTCAAAACAAGAGGGTCTATAACTTAAACTGTGCAAAAGTGCATAAAAAGAACAGTTCAACTTTAAGAAACTTTCCTTTTGTGACAACCAGCGTCAAGGTGCATTATCGCCATCTATTTAGGAAAACAAGAATGTAAAGATACTAAAATTATTTGAGAGAAGCTTAAATGATCAACTACACAGTGTTATCATGCATCTATTATCAAAACAATATCAATACTTAATTTTTTAATGGTGCAGTAATCGTCAATATCAGTTCATTATAAAACTTCTCACATACATATATAGATGACTGACGAGGTGAGAAAACTAATTTCTGGGACTTAAATCTGTTTGCTTCTTGGACTTTTCTCTGATCTTTTCATTTTGTTTAAAACTGGAAAATTTGGTTTATTTAGACTCATTTAAGCGAAACCAGCTAAGAAGTTAACAGGATAAGTGATTATGACTAAAATGAAAAACTTATCATATAGCTTATGATAAGCTTTTCATATATATATATATATCTATATACACACACATATATTGTAAAAACTTGATCTGAAAAGTACTTATTAACTTTATCTGAATGTAGCCATCTACAAAGCACATTTTTCGCTGAAATAAAGAGAATTAGAGGCATAAAGTAGCAAAAAACTGAATTACTTATTCTCTTTCCACTACTTTAGATAACTAATGTATCTTTTAACGGTATAAAACACTCAAACAGGATCCTTCAGTTCATGGAAAAATCATTCTGAGGAAAACAATTACAATAAAAAGCCTCAGTGCTATAAAATCAAGAAATAACCAAGAGCCCCAACTGTGAACTCAATATTCTCCATCCATCCATCATCTAAAATGATCAACATCGTAAAAAAACCCCAAAGAACTGACACAGATAACTGTCTGCTGAGGGCACCAAGGGGCTGTAATCCAAAGTAGTTTAGCAGCAAATTTTCTTTTAATCAATATTAATCTACTTGTGTGATGTAATTTCATGCTACGCAGCATATACACCAGGCAGGCTAATCCAATCGCCTCATTTCTCAGCTGGAGGAAAATCATCCAGGTCAACCGTTGAAACTCGACGTCGCGATGAATCGTGAATTTATGCAAATGTCAACCTCATCTAGAATGCATAAGTTTGGGCACAATGCAGAAAGATCCACCCGCCATTCGTTTGGATGTGAGAACTGATTTAAAGATGATGGTATCCATCAGGCAGTAAAACAGGAAGCCATGTTGATGTATTTACACTGTGTCTATTTTTCTTGGCAGTCACTGAGCTAGTTTCTCCCCCCCATGATGTAGCTGACTATCAATTACTTACTGACACTTGCCAGCAGCAAAAAGCATATACAGACGGCTTAGGTTTATAGTCGTGACTGGAATATGAAGCAGGATTTTGTTATGAAATGTGCCATGAGAAATGTTGAAAGCTTAAATGAGAAAGTTGAGAGATTTTCTGTGATCCTATTAGTGCCACAACAAGCAAAATCATAAATCACTTTTTTAATCTGAAAACATTATTAGATTTTGTCGTGTTGGAGGCCAACAGCATCGGAGTTTCAGTGCAGAAACGATGTGAAAAACTAAGAAGTGACCTTAAGGACGTGGACTGCTGTGGATGTATCTCAGCGGTGGGATTGATTATGGAAATCGTACTATTTTTCAACTGAAATGTAAATGAGTGTGCAGGGTTTAAGACAGCAGCAGAATATAATGCATTTCCTGTAATGATTTCCAGGGAGCCTCAAAGCCTGGAGTGTGAGATTTATACCATCGTCTCCGTTTCATTGCCAACAGACTTATGAGGACGACTGTGCCGTTAACGGCTGAACCTGCGTAGTATATCACCATTTCCAAGTTAGCAAATAATCACAGGCCTGACATCTTAGCGAGAAGGGACTCTATCAGTCATGTAGCGACTGCAAAATGGAAAGATGGAGGCAGTTACATGACAAGAACAGACTGTAGATCAGGCACACTGGGTCCTGCTGTGCAATTAATCAACAAATCAGCTGGGTCTCCCTCATTAATGACACAAAAACAGAGGTAACGAATGCCTTGGAGGATGGCACTTACACAGTATGGGTGAGCTCCTGTGGTCTCTCGGCCTGCTCGGGGAACACGGGATGCGGCGGCTCTCCGATGGGGACGCAGCCTAGAGATTTACTGATGGCATGGCTCAGCTTTTTGGCTGGAGACTTCTGTGAGGAGGGCAGGGAAAACAAAGAATCCGTCACTTTGTGTGTTTTACCTGCTGCTTTCATCGTGATGGGAGAGTAGAAATAGTTTTAAGCTGCTTCAGAGGTTTTTTACATAATTAGGTCAACTGCTTGTTTGCTTTGTCAGAAGTGTGGATAAGCAATGGCTGCACCTGGCTCCCAAAACTGCAATGCAACAAGTCTGTTAATCTGTTTGAAGACTGAGGACTGTATCATGATTGCATACTTTATTGTGTAGGGGTGAAAAATACTGAGCATTGACAACAATACTGCATACAATAAGTTTTAATTTCACTTTCTCTGCAGAGTTTCCTGAATTTAATTCCATTTTTTTTAACAGATGACACTCTAATTGTACTCTTATATTGTACAACTAAGATGGTTAAAAGGTTAAAGATTGACGATTTACAAAAACTCCTTTTGCAGTGTTGTCGTGTAAACTAGAGGGAAAGCAGACTAAGACAACAGCACTTTTTTAAGGCAGCATGATTTAGGAAAGAAACGGTGAGTATATAAAATATTTTAAAAAAAGTTCAGTTTTGCAGGTTTTAACATGACTGTTTTTAGGAGGAACTGTTGTAATAAACTTAATTCACATCTAGTATTATGCAAATATTTAACAAGTAAGTGCTGTGATAAGATTTAAACTGGCAGCTGCCTCTTAGATTGAAGCCAACATCTTACTAAGCTAATGTAGTCTAGCAGAACAGCCCTGCAGGAAATCCTCCCCTCATAAGGGCTACAACATTCAGTTTTTGTTGATTCAAATGCATGGTCGTTTTAAAGTGTGCAGCTACAAATGAGCTGCGTCCTAAACAGTAGAAAGAAACCATGTCTGATTGAGTGTTAAACTGAGATTTTAAAAAACTGAATCATCACTTAAGCGTAGTATCACACAAATGTACTTAACACATTTAATAAAAGCAAAGTACTGCAGAATTTTAAGGGAAAACAGTGGAGCATCAGAAACACACAAACATGTCTATCCTTTTGTGCGAATTTACGAGATGTTGCTTTTAGTTACTTTGGTTCTTTTCTTGCCTGATAATCTCAGAAGGATCACAACCGTTTAATTTAAATCAAACTGAGTTTAAATCACACTGCGTTCACATGTAATAAAATGTGTTATAGGGTTGCATTGCCTTACTTTTATGTAATGCAATCAAGGTTTGTATGGTGCACAAAGAGACACGGCACTGGTCCTGCTCCTGTATGATCATTATCACAGCAAAGGGGCCAGTTACTGTGCCAGCTATCTGAATATGGGAGGAAAAATGCCAAAACCAAACATTCCAGATGGTTGAATGAGCTGGATAGCAAATGAAACATGGCAAAAAACGTCACAGATGTGTTTTATAGACATTTACAAGGGACACCAATTTGTAACAGAGGAATGAAAAACATCCAGAACTGATTCATCCTCCTAACCTTCATGATGAACGTCAGAAATGTTTTCCACATTACAGACAGCGTTAAGAGTCTCAGGCCTTCCGGCGTGTTATTCAGGTCCTGAGGCTTCGTGAGCAGTCATTCCTTTCTCTGTGACAACAGAGCCGGATGGGAATTGGATTTGGGATTCAGCATCTGTGACTTCCCTTGTTTCGATTTATAACATAATGATCGAGCTTCGGGGGAATGCGGCAATGCGGCAAATTCAATCAATACAATTTAATTTTCCGAAATGAGTAAAAACCCCATAAAATCCCTCTTTGGATGGCTTCGAGAGGACAGGAAATGTAAAGAGACGGCTGAATAGTCCGTGATGCTGTAAAATCATTCCACGCTCACACACAGATATTGACTTTTGGATTGTTTGGAAAAAGGGAACAACACGATGTTAAATCATGAGCTTTGCCTTACCCAAGATGAATGCTCCTTCATCTGGTGCTGGTTGCTATGGGGACCATTGGCATGGCCACGCCAGAAGCAGCTCTGACAGAGCTGGTAGCCATGGCACTGTTGGCACCGGTACCGGAAACCCATCATGCTCTCGCTCCGGCAATACGAACATTCCACAGGATGAAAGACTGAATGGCGAAAAAACAACAACAGAGGAAAGATTTTCTGTCAGGGACGTCTTTACCCACTGAGCTGCTGACTAAAACCTCCACATACGGTTAGTTTAAAGGAGCCCTGCAGCCAGTGGAGGAAAATAAACTACATTTACTCAAAAACTGTGCTTAGGTAACATTTTAAGGTACTTATGCTTTACCTGAGTATTTTCAGATTATTTTACTTGTACTCCACTATGCATTTGGGAGGAAGACACAGAATATTTTTCCGAAATTAATTTATTTGACAAATATAGTCACAAGTTACTTGAAATAAAACACAACTAATAAACTTAAATCAGTGGCTCTTGAACTATAAACCTTACGCATCCATACTGAAATCAGTGTGTCATTGGGAAAGAAATAGACATTTCTGATGTCTATGAGTTTTTAGCGGTTTGTTTTATTTTATGTAGCTGTTCTACAAATTTTATTTGTGGCAAAGGTTGGATGTTTCAAATATTTTATTTGTTTAAATTTCAGTTATCTACTATGACTTTCTTTGCATGATGCATCTGACTCAAAATCAGAAACTGTCCTCTGTTGCTGTTATACCAAGAATTTAATGGTTAATGAGACAATAAATGAACCAAACAGCAACCTCGTGCTAGTCTACAGTATAATCTGATTAGTTTTTTGTGTTTTAACCTCGCAAAAAAACACGAATACATCTGTTTTCTTAATAAGTTGGCTAATTCTACAGTATTTCCATGTTCTTGCAGGCAACTTCCCTTTGATGTTCATGTTACTTTAGTTCAAAAACAGTTTTGAACAATATGTACCGATTTTGGCTCAACGGATAATATTAGTTTTAAATTTAAGATAAAACAAGATGTGAAATTCTAATAAGGTTGTATAACATAGATATTAGGGTTAAGAGACCAAATCTTACCATTTTCAACATTAGCAAGTCGGTGCATGAGTGGAAGCCATACAAGGCATTGAGGGGGAGGATCTGCCATCAACACATCCAAAAACGTGTTCAACATGATCTTCTTCTAGATAGAAACACACATAAGCACATATTAAACAATAAGGGTAAATGGTTAGAGATGGAAAAGAATAAGAAGAAAACGAAGAAGAAGTTAAAGAGTTAAAACATTCTCCTCATACCTGCTGAGGGAAGCACGTTCGCACTGAATGCTCCGTGTAGCCAAACGAAGGACCCTCGAACACGGCTGTGGGAAGCTTCAGCACCTCCCGGAGAAACTGATCGAACTTTGCAAACATCATGACCCCGCTTGAGTCTGAGATCTGTGAGAAAATATCTGAGAGAGGGCAAATGTCAGACTTATTATTCTTACAGAACCAAGAAACGGCCAAAACAGGCGTTTGACATTTGACATTTGTGTTTATGTATATTCTTATTGATCCACAGTCAACATACCCGGCTGAATTAAAATATGCACAGTAAAGGCAAATTAATTCTGCAAACATGTTCCAACAGTGCCCCTGTGTGTTTGACTTTAGCAATTACATGACAGTGGTTGCTGTATCAGGTAACTGTGACTTGGAGATTAATTAACAAAATCTGAGCTTAATAAATCATTATAAAAATAGTACATATATATCTATTTGCTGACACGGTGCGTGCGTAAAGTGATCAGAAATTTACTCACAGCGTAGTTTGTCCACAATTTTCCCTCCACACATTGTTGCCAGCATGGCTTTCATCGAGAAAACTGTCAACTTGCCATGGCTTTCACTGCACGTGAAGAGAAAGATGACGCTTCATCAGCACATTAAAGTGAAATTATGTAACTCATGGAAAAAGAAATTACATCATTTCAATCTTAAAGATGAAAAGTTTAATTAATAAGCAATTTACAACGCACCAGGGGGAGGCGATGTACTCAAAAACCATACTGAAGTTAATGTATGTAAGAACACATCAGCAAAATGAACTTAATGTATTAAAATTAAAAGGAAAATGGTCCCTGTCAGTGTGTTAATTTACAGCAAAGCATCACAATATATCAGATCACAGTATGTTTGTAGTGGGATTGTCCTTTCAAAACCAAGTATCTCTAAAAAGAAGTCAAAACGGCCCTGTTTTCACTTTTTGACAATCAATTTTACAGCTAATTCATGAGGGGGTACACACCTGGAAGAATTTTCTTAGCGCATTATGAAAAAAATCCTCCTTCAGTTCTTCAGAAACATTCAAAATCACCAAATATGGAGATACATGGTTTTCACAGAGAAAAAAATATTGTAATCTGAAAGTAACAACTAACTAAAGCCGTCAGACAAATGTAACAGAGTAAAAAGTTCAAATTTTACATTTTCAAAGTTGCCTCTGATATAAAGGTAATTGGTAAAGAACTCTTAAGTTGCATGAAGTGGAAATACTCATGCTAAATACAAGTGCGTCAGATTGGTACTTGAGTAAATGTAGGTTACTTTCCACCCAAGAATTCTTTTGCAGTTATGATTTTGATATTTTAAAAAAACAGTAAAATAGACATAATGATAAAAATAACTTACAGGAGTTCCCCTTTTGATGTCGGCTCAATTAGGAAATAAAGTATCAAAAATGATTAACTTAACCTTAAATCACAGATTAAGAGCATGAGTCCAGGTCATTATAAGGCTGCTTAAAGACCTCATAAAATCTTTTTAACTTGCCAAAAGAGACCAGCTCTTTCGTTTCAGACTCATTTAGCTCTGGCTTCCGAGCAGAGGTAACAGAGAACATGAAAGCTCCTCTGTCTAATTCGGTTTGGACCTCAGGGACAGATAGTGAAACTGCTTCCTGTGATCGCAGACGGTCATTTCCATGAAGTTTCCCAGAGATACAGCGGCATGAATAATGAGGGAGCGGGACCAGAATGGCCTCACAGATAAAAGTAAAGCGACTGAATGAGTCAATGAATGGACGGGGGGGCAAGCAGCCAATCAATTTGTGCACACAAGGTACAATAATGAGAGAGAGAGCTTTACGGTCAATAATAAACCTCTGCACTCCAGGATACATGGAGGCCAGGGCCTTGAGCACAGAGCAGACATTAAGAGGAGACAGTAAAACATCACCAGGGATGCTTCAGCTGAGAGCGACTATTATTGTACTATTAAACGGCACACCTTTCTATCTGCTGCTTGAGAGAGAGAGAGCAGGCAAATCTGTATTTATTCTGTCTTATTGTTGAGATTTCAAGGCCTAAAACATGGCTGTATGGACAGTTTGTGTTGGCGCTAACAGTGAGGAGAATAAAGTTGTGTGCTGTGCAATGTTTATGTGAATTTAAGGACACACAGGCAGTATTATTTTAGTGGATTCAAGTATTTGTAGACACTTCATTAAATAAAGGATTCAGCATTTTTCCATAGTGTAGCAGTGTAGAAAAGGCTCTTATTTTGAGAAATAAAAGGTCAATGCTTTATTTATGACTGTTAACTAATTTCCTATTTCCTTGGTACCAGTAATTGATACTAATTATAAGGAAAAACAGATAATGATCTTTGATGGTAATTTACTTAGGAGCATGGCTGTGAATTAATCTTTTGGTTTCTAAAATATTAAAAAATGACCATCACAGTCCAAAAAAATATTCAGTTTAAGGTACTTTAAGACAAGCTGGAGCAGCAGATCCTCACAGAGGCTGAGCCACTGATATTGTTGGCATTGACATTTTTGCTTAATAAATTTGTACTTTTCAGTTTAATATATTTGCAGAAATTCTTACAGAAAAGTTTTCTTAAAACATATGTAAGGAAAGAGCCAAAAAAATCACATAAAAAACTGACCCAACTGTAAATAAGGACTTTTTTTATCTCAATTATTATTGAGGACTTTTTTAAGTTCAACACAATACTTACAATTTGCAATATTTGTCTGTTTCTTGCTTGGTTTTAAACAGCTCTTAGCGCAACATGTAAAGAGGAACATTAAAAGTTTTGTAAACAGAGGCCATAGCGGTAAATGGGTAAAAGGGACATTATTTTGAGGGAAAGATGGAACTGGTGAGGAGATGCATTTCAACAAATGACAGTGTGATGACCAATAGACAGCTAGAGGCTCCTGTCAATCTCAGCCACACCCTTAATAATGCATAACTTTAAGATTTATTGTAAGTTTAAAAAGTAGGCTTTGCAAAACCTCAACCCCATACAGTTTTCATGAACTGGGAAATTAGCCGTAGGTGCCAAAATATGTTTTGTGCAAGGCTGTTTAGTTCTGCTGTAAAGTTGGGCATTTTCAAATGGGGCTCCATAAGGATTGACTCACTTTTGGAGCCAGCCTCAAGTGGCCACTGGTGGAATTGCAGTTTTTAGCACTTCAAGTATTGGCTTAATTTTTGAGCAACTGATGTTGCTGCTTGGTCATAACAAACCAAATGAGGCTTTAACAGCAAAACAGCTCCATATATTTACTTGAGCAATACCTTATACCTTATTATTCCAGATCTGAGGAAATATTGAATGTTTTTTTATTAAAGCAGAACATACATAGTGAAATGGTAATGTTTTTTCTGTTATACAATGTGTAAAGTTTTAAATTATTACTCTGAATAGTTGAGTTTTGAGTGCTGAATGTATGTCAGTAGGCTTATTTTGATGTGACAGAAACAGACACTATTACTCTGATCACCAGCTCCAGGGTTCAGTGCTCTCTGCACTGATCACCTGACCCTCACCTGTCATAGGTGGCCACCATGAAGTTGAGCAGCAGCCCGATGGACTGCTCCACATTGATCTGGTGGGTGGTGGGCAGCCGCTTGTTGAGCTGGTAGTAGATGGAAGACAGGATAGTCTCCAGCCGCGACACATTGATCTCAGCGTTGTGGTCCAGTGTGTTGAGCCCATTGTCACGAAAGGCTTCGATCATGTTCCACACATCCACCAGATGAACTGTGAAAGGGGGGGTGGCAAACAGACAGACTGATCAATCAAGTCTGTATTCATGTTCCAACAAATGTTATACAGTGTCATAACAGTTAAAAGAGAGTCAAATCTGCAAGAAAAATATGCATGCTCTTACGGTTGCATCTCTTCTGCACAAACCGGAGTTTGCAGGCAGTCCTGTAGGTCGACAGTCTGATTACATCAAAATTTTGAGCTCCTGAAATTAAAAAAAATGGTTAAATACACCAAATAAAATCTCCTCCAGTCCAGTTAATTGAAATGAAATCGTTTCCAAATACAATCATGCTCACTGAGGGTACATTTAAACACTATCACTGTCTCCGTGTGGGAGGATTTATACTGTACGTGTGAGGCACCACGCATCTCCTGCGCAATTCGGAGCCAGTCAAAGAATTACATGAGCCACCGCAGACTATGAATAGTGAAAAGAAATTTCTCTCAGTCGACTCCACTCACTCATCTCCATGAAGAGCTGTCTCTTCTCCACCATGGCCTTGCCTCGTTTACTGCCTTCCTCGATCATTCTGTGGCACATCAAACAGCAAGAGCATGCGATGCTTACTGTTCAGAAAGCACCATGAATGCAACACACGTCTTTTCATTATCCAAAAACAATTACATTCCTAAGTGAAGATAATATAAATGCATATATAGTTAGTGCATTTAAATAGAAAACCTGTTTCAGTCTATGACTTTAAATTTTTGAGGAAAAATTACCTAAATCTCTGAAATATGGAGGATAAAATGCACGGGAGCTCCTGAATGGATACAGTTTGTCCTTTCATCCTCATTATTTACTCTGTACATCAAAGACTGTATTATTCCTGACTCCAGCTGTTCACTTTGTAAAATATACAGTTAATAAGACTTTGGCTGGATTTTTTAACAGATGGTGAAACCAGTTATAAAGATGAGAATATCAGTTTCTCTGAAGGATACATCAAATATCTCATTGAACTGAAAGGCTAACCTAAAAATCAGACTTGTATCGTATAATTCACCCTTTTTTCACTGAAAATATCAAAGATTTGAGATGCAGTTGAAGATATTGCAAATCAGTGAAGTTACATCAATTATAAAATGGTCATTTAACTAGAAAAAGGCATGAAGTATACTGGTTTTGGCTCAATTACACAGCAGACTGTTGTAATGAGCCCCCAACAATGAACAGATACTCAGGTGCTCAATGCTAGGTGCCAAGAAAATGTAATCTAGACAAAAATTAGATGTTTACAAGACATTTACTCAGAGCAATGGCTCAACATCTGTGGAAACACATTTTTTCAGTTTCTTACCGAGAGTTAGATGAGAGGTTTATTACCACTGTCATGTGTGTACAGCTTATATGAAGCTAAAGCTAGCAACCAATTAGTTTAGCTTAGCTTGAAGACGGGGAACAGGGAAAACAGCTCGCATTGCTCTGATAAACAGGAACAAAATAAGGCAAGAAGCACTATTAAAGCTTGATAATAGACATGTAATATCTTATTTGTTCTTGTTAAATTTTAAAACAACAACTTGTGGTTTTATGGGCAGATTATGGGCTGGATTAATTCTTGGCTGGGGGAAGTTAGTGCTAAGCTAAGCTAACCGACAAGCCTTTATCAAAATATCAAACTACTTCTGTGCTGGTAAACTATCTCAGAATTAAAAATTAAAATCAATTACAAAAAGATAAGAAAAACTCTTTTTTAAAATGCTGCTGTCAGAACTGAGTCTTCCCCAAAAAGACTTGAATCATAAGGAAGCAGGTATCAGATGCTGTTTGGAGGAACAATAAGGACACTGATTTCTTTAATAGCAGAGAATTTACTTCTATTGAACAATTTTTGACAATTTAATTTTGTGCTGACACCTGAATCAGCCTCTGTGTTAACTCTGTTTTGTGTTTTCAAAAAGGATTTACTCCTCCGGTCTGTTTTTTTGTTTCATCATAGTACTCGACAGAACTCCCTTTGAAACAATACAGGCTTCCCTATTTCATTCATTTCCTCATTTTACTATTCAAAAAAGTGCAATAGGGGCTTTTAATGTTGTAATTCAAGCCATTTCTTCAGAGCTTATGTCATTTTTCGTAAGAAGTGGACAATTTAATTCAAAACAGACATTTTCAGTTCCTCTTTAGCAGTAATATTCCTCTGTATTCCTCATATTTAATAGCAGTTTCAGTACATTAGTGGCTTAAATGAAAAGTGTGATGTCCTGGAAAATAGTATCACCCATTTAAAGCATGCAAGATGCACTATGTCTTTCACCACATAAATAAAGGTTTGTAGTTTCAATTTCATGAAGATTTTAAAAGTGTTTACCTTCTGTTGGCTGACTGTCAAACAAAGTGAAGCCCAAAACTTTGGACCCTGTGAAGAAAACCCATATTCAGAGTGTTAGTGAAGGCGTCTTTTCATTTGATGTCACCACTACTGTGAGAGATAAGCTATTCCTCATAGACGAAATGTAGTTGACTTTAAACTAAGTAATTAACACCTGCCCTCTCTCCTTCCTTCAAGGACTTCATTAACTCTCAATTTGTGCTTTTGTTTCTCCTCCCTCTCCTCCTGTACAGATATTGGTGAGCTGGCTGGGGAGCACTCGAGCGCCTGTGGTCTGTGCAAATGATAATTCTCCATGACATCCTGCTCAGCAGCGACTGCATCCTGTGGGCTAATGACACTGACTGAGCTGCAAAGGAACCACTTAATGATGACAGTGACAATGCACATCACAGCTGGTCGGTGAGTAAAAAAAAAAAGTCTAAGACGGCCTTGAATGGAGGACCAAAGCGGCCAAAACGTGTGGATCACATGCATGGTCACATGGTGCGTTAACTGACCATAAGCAAAGATGCTGAGGTTCTGCTTCCTTCAGGAAGACTACGTACAGGGATAATTTCTCTTTTTTTTTAGCCTTGTCTTAGAGACACTCTCCCTCTCACAGTGATCTCTGGTGTTGTGACAGAGGCTCTTTCCAGTCGCTAACTTGCTACTCTGGCTTGTGTTGAGTGGTTTGCATAGCTGGTTACAAGCACCAACAAAGGCTGAAAGCAGGGATGTGGAGTTCAGTTTTTTATTTTAGCATTTATTATCATAGAATATATGTGATGAGACTAACGAGTAATGATTATTTTCACTGTTGAATATCATTTTTCTCACTTTATTGAATAATTGTCCAAAAACTGTAGAAAAAAAAAGGCAATCAGAAGAGCTACAGCAATTAGAGGATCAACAAAGGACATTCTGCAACTATTGGAATAATAGAATTATCATTTTGGTAACATTTAGAGGGGAATTTTTTTTTAAAAAAGTAAGTGAATTGAATTCTTCTCTGTATCATATATAAAACCAATTTGAATATTTTTAGATTTGGAAGTGTTGATTGGACATAGTCTGACATTTGAAAACAATGTCTTGGGCTCTAGGAAGTTTTATCAGGTATTTTTAAATATTTTCTGACATTTAATTGACCAAACAAAATCTCTTAGTTGATAAATTAAATCAATCTAACACTCAGACTTCAAAAGTAAAGAATATGATGGTATAAAAAATAGAAAAGCAGAAAAATCTCACTTTTAAGAAGCTGACGCAAGACAACATTTAAAATAAATTGTTAAAGCCGTGCAGCTGGTTAATTATTTGACTATTTGTTTCATCTCTAATTTTGATCCATATCAGATTTCGCTTTTTCTCACCACTTAATGCTAAATTGAACAGCAGTTTTGATGCTTTTGAACCATCTTATGACTCTTTGCAGCTCACTGGACAAATCATAACAGTAACCCAGTCAGACTTAAGGGTTCACTGTGAACACTTAAAATCACTTGGTCAGCTCAATTATGTTCTAAATGGGATCCTGAATGGGGGAAACATGCTGTATTTGAGCATTTTCAGGTATGATATGCCAGGGAAGCACCGCTCCACTTTTAGGGGAAAGAAAAAAAAACATTTGCTATGCAGTGGGAGAGCCAACAGACTCATGTCAGCAAAATAACACAATGGTTCATTGTAAATATTCAGCCTATGAAGTAGCTGCAGAAATTCATGAGTAGGCAACTCGGGCCTTGCATTGGCAGGCAAGCTTCAGAAATATGTAAGCAGTGCATGACAGGAAATGACAGTTTAATACATGAGTTGATTATTCCGAGTCAGATAAGGAAACAGAGACAAGTTGTTAATAATTCATGGATAGGATGAATTCTCGGAGCTCATTCAGAGGCACGGATCAGAATCAGTGTGATAAAAGTCTGAATTTATGGGGTTTTGAAGTCAAATAACATTCACTCATTTGCGTATAATTAAACATAAGCACACAGGTTTTTGTATGTCAGCCCTTTTTTTATACAGTAAGACTGTGTGTTTTTCATTAAAGGCCCGTAAAGGTGCATTTTACTGTAACCGCACCTTCAGCTCCGAGGTAATGACAACATCCTTTGACGCGAGTCAACATAAGGACTCGGTTACTGCAGTACCTCCCTTTCGCTGATATCATTCACTTCTCGGTTTCTACAAGCCTCAAATCTCACAGTGAGCAATCTTGCAACACTCAGGTCCCACAATTCACTTCTGAGGCGACGGCAGAGCACAAACGCAGCCATATTGCTGATATAACTGCCTATTTACCTTATTTCCGCAATGGGGAATCTGTGTCGTGATGCCCATAAAATATGGGATAAGAAACAATGGCAATCCCGCATCTTTTCAATTCTCACTGATGTCTCAACAGCTGAATGAGAAACACAGCAGAGAACTGGCCTTTACCGGAGGAAAATCACGCAGGTTGCGTTTAGAGCATCACCATCATCATCATCGGCAGCAGCAGCAGCATCAGATGAGGAGGATAAGTGGTCCAGGGTGAATAAGGAGGATATTTCCTCCGTGATTCACAGCCGTACTCTCACCTTTGATGAATCCACGCGTGTGTCCGCCGACGTTACAGCTTTCCGAGCGATGAGAAACGGCCCGGACCATCCATCATCATAATTCAACCTCCTCTCCCCTCTCATTCGACTTCAATCTTGGGAACTGCGGTTGTAGCCGCACATAGATATGTACAAGCGCCCCGCTCCGCGCGGCATCATCAGCGACCCAGCGGCAGAGGACGGCAGAGCAGAGCGCAAGCAGGCACGGAGATGCCATGCGCGACCACCTACTATACTTTACGCATGTGCGCACGCACGCTGGTTAAAGGCGCACTACTACTATTGCTGCTATTACTCTGAATTATGATCCTCAAAATAGAGTTGAGAGAAAACAAGAAACAAGGATTAAATTCCATTTAAAGGGGTACTTTAAAAAATTTCCTTTTTGAGAGAAGAGATACCAAAAAGAGACAAAGGAGGCAGATTTAAAAAAGCAATGAATTAATCAAAGCTTGAAGGCAGAGATATGCTAACATTAGAGAAGAGCTTAAAAAAAAAATACTGGATCCTAAATTTCCCACAATGCAAAATTGTGTGGGAATTTATTTTGTTTTTTCATTTATGTTTTATGTTTTATGCTTTGCTTTTTATTTTTATTTATTTATTTAGGTTTTAAATGTTCGTATTTTTTCTATTTCCTTTTCATTTTTTATTTAATTCATCTTCTCAGTGTTTATTAAACAGGATGACATCACGACTCTACAGGATTATGTTAAAGTCAATAGTTTATGTTTTCAGTAGGAATCATGTTTTGTCCATTTGACAACAGACGACCCTTAATACAAGGCTTATAAACCTCAGCTTTCATCGCCATTGAGAAGAATCCAGTAAGATGCTAAAGTCAAATGTCTGTACCTCACACTTTGAATACAGTCATGAATACAAAAGTTCATTCATTTTAGCTACAGATTTTATTACTAGTTTCCTCAACAGTGTGATCTTCAGCGTTAGCTCGCGGTTAGTAGTACATGTAACAGAATTCTGGGATCAATATCTGGTTGGATGCCTCTTGCCAACATGAATCTTGGGAATTATTACAAATTTTCCCCTGAAGTGTTCATGTGCACAGGATTGAACCTCTGTATTATTATTATTTTTTAAAAAAATCATTTTATAATGCAGGTGTAACTGCTGATGCTTTAACCTAAACTATCAAACTGTATATATGACCAAATCTAAGAGTTTGGTCGTGTTTAGTTCTTATGTTGGGTGAACTGAACTTCCCCTTGCAGCCCTTTGTTAGGCCTTTTCACCCACATGGATCCATTTCCTGCTTCATGCGCCTTATTTTGAAACTTTCTAAGAATTTCGACTCAAAAATAAAAGAAAGGATGAGAAAAATAATTTTCCCATCATGAACCAAAAATGGCAGGTATTCCTTGGAAACCAAAGCTTCTGCTCAAAGCTGGTGGAAACTTGTGCTGGTTTGCTGAATTTGCACTGAGATTCCAAGAATCATGAACAGGGCAGGTTCAAGCACCAGAGCTGCTCTCTTAGAAAAACACCTCGAGTGAGACAAGCAACAGTAAACACAAACAAATAGGCTTTTTTTTAAACATTTTTTATTCATAATAGTCTATAACTTTTGATAAAATACACTTTGTTTACAAGTGCTGATTACTATATTACATTCACCCGGAGTTTAAATGAAGACAAGATGACACAGACATATTAAACAAATACGAGTGACAAACGTGACATGTTTCAAAATGGTGGGGATTGTAAATAACACTTTACCCAACAGTCAGTCTTCTATGAACGGCTCTTTTCAATGCAAACACAACAGGCAACTTCAATGACAGAGTGGACTCTTGACTCAGGACTGAGTCCTTATTAACAAAGATTTCAGCTGCCTTTTGGGTTGATTGAATGTTTTTTTGTCTTTCCTTGTTTACACTGCAGTCCAGTCCCCAACTCTGAGTAAAGATAGCTTTCTAAAATCACATTTAACCAAATAAGACTTAAATATTTATGGTGGTGGAATCAAGTTTGTACCAACAGAATCAAATCTTGGGACACCAGTTTTAGTGAAATGACTATGCTAAATTTGTGGAGACCTCCCTTGACTCTAACCCTAACATTATTAAAACCAATTTTTTCACAAGAGATAACCCCCAAAATTTAATAAGAAAAAACATTTAAAAATGATTAATCTGATCATTCGATTAATCCACTGATCTAGAACAGGTGCTTAAAAAACATCTTTTTGTTTTCGTACGGTAATGACACAAATGTAGACGGCTAAAACGATACACATATTAGACAACATCTCTATGGAAAAATTATAGACCAACAAATCCATTGAAAAAACCTGGGCCATACAGAATATTGATACCTGGGCAATTTAGATTTATAAAAAGTCAAGTTATTATCTGTACGGTGGTCTGTCCAGTCTAAACAAAATCATAGGAAAAATGGACAGCCAATATATTATTATAGTAAATACCCTGTTGATTTTCAAAAACAATTAGCAAATAGACTTTTATATTAAAATATATTAATTAAAATATATTACTTTGATTAACTAGTCAGACATTAAAAACAAGTTCTGATTATTGTGTTTTCTTTAAGGTGACTTTGGCATATTACCTTGGAAATAATTGCTATAAAACAGACCTGCGTTTCACCTCCAGGAAATTTCAAAATATATTTGATGCGTCTTAATTTGCAATCAGCATGAACACCAAAAAAACCTGCTGAAGCACTTCACACTGGCCTTTCTGCATGTTAATATGTGAAAAAAGTAAGCATTTATACTGTGTTATTGTTATCATAATTCAGCTACAACACAGTGTTCTCACCATGTGTCCATATGTGCACAAACGTTATTGTACATTATATCAACACAGTGCTGATTTACTTTGCGCTCACAGGCTTTCATCCCAAATATAATGGAGGATCACTCACAATCCTCTGAGAAAAAAGGCCGTTTGAAGTGAAGTGTTACGCTCGCCCGTTAATCGGTGTCATATTGTACCTCCGAATCATTTCGTAAAAGTGAAGCATACTATGCCAAATCATTCCGAGATAAAGCATTTAGCGTTTTAGCATAACTTACTGTTCTTCTCTATTTTCTTTCCACAGTAAAAATAATTATGTAATAAACAGCTGGATATGCTCAAGCAATGTGTGCTGTATGAATAAAATAAAATTCTACATCTAGGCATATGTGCAAATATTTACAGTGAAAATAAGCAAACAAAAACAAATCATCTTCATTTTCTCCCCTTGCCTTGAGTGTTTTTTTTTTAATTGTTTGCCACTGCTGATCTATCTATACAGACATAAGGGTGTGAGAAAACCTCACTGGAGACAATATCTACAAACTGGCTTTCTGGGGAGAAAACGCACTTTCACACAGAGTGACTTTAGACCTTGACCTGGAATAGATAAGATCTTAATTTTTCAAAAGTAACATATAGGCATTTTATATATAAATGACTCTTTTTTTTCCCCCTATATTTGAATGTAAGTGCTGTACACAGTTACTACCATGAATCCAGGTGGTTTTCAAGTGCTTCTCCTGTAACTGTTAGTCAAAATATGATGCGATGTGCAATCCTCACGAGTTTAAGTATCATTCAAAATTCCTTTTATATTCTCTTTCTAAAACTAAACATGCTCGTTCTATTTCTATATATCTGAGTGTGTTCAGTAATAAATGTACAGTTTTTATATAAAATAGTTACTGTAAGTTGCACTTCCCTGCCATGCGTGCATAAATGCAAATTAGGAGGTACTCTACAACCAATGATTATCATTAGCGCCCTTTTTTTTTTGCCTCTAACCATAACTGATTAGGCCCAATAATAAAAAGTGTCAGTCTAAAGTACAACAACAGTCATTATATTCTACAAAAATAGCAACATTCATTTTTCCCTCCTTTTTTTAAAAAAAAACTACACATATATAATATTAAAAAAATATATCAAACTAATCCTAGCCGAGTGCAAACATTGTCAGATTTTATATTTATCACACATCTGACAAGACTACTGATTTGATTGAAAACCGATTGACGTTTCTACCAAAAAATTGCACAAAACAACTTTTCATAGATGTTGGTGAAACAAAAGACCATCCAGTGTAAATCCGCGCCTTTCCGACAGCGACCACATGCTGGTTGTTTGTCTGGAGCGCCGCTGATGGGCTCCATCTGAGCACCGGTTCTGTAATGACTCTGGATGACCTGCTTCTGCTTCGTGCCCTGCCTCAACACAAAGCCACGATATCTATTAATTATTATTAATTTCATATCATCGTACAACTAAACATGATACACAAAGTTTCGAGGGGCCGATGCAGTCATCATGGCAAAAGGCGCCACATCCTTTGCACATGATCATCGCCTTCAGTCGGCAGTAGCATTTAGACTGGACATCCTCCATGTTGGAGCCCTCGATGTACGTCTGGTCAGGCGAGGGCTCACCCTGGTTGCCATGCTCTAACGAGTGAGCGGCAGGAATGGTCGTGACAGTCACTGAGAAAGACATGACGCTCCCGTGGACGCCGCCGCCGTCTCCTTCCAATGAGGCCGTGGAAGAGCCAGTGCCTGCATTGCTGTGGTTCAAAGTGTGAGGTACAGACATGCTGATAGTGCCACCGTAGCATGATGCTGCCAAAGGTTCCTGATTATCAAGCGTTCTCTGGGTTTGAAAGGCAGACGGCCGCTGGTGACTGGGGTCCACTTGGGTAAGATATGGCTCGGAGTTTCCTTGATTACTATTGCAGAGTTCGAGGTGCCTTCGGTGTGACTGAAAAAAAGGGCTGGTATCTTTGGCTGTCATGCTGGTGCTGTTGTTGTCAGCACCGGCTGCACTTTCCTCTGATCCAGGCTCGGTCTTTACATTGGAGCAACGCTGAACGCTCCCTGTTTCATCAAACTTGCTTATCGAGTATCCCTGCTGCTCTGTTTTAACCCCAGAAACAGGAGAGAAAACTTTCTTGGTTGGTTCCTCTTCCTTAGCAGCCTCGTCTCCTTCAGTGCTTTCCCTTTTTAAACTGGACACATACGTGTTTGGGATGGCAGACTGGTGCAGTCTTTTGCTCTCTGGTCCTCGGCCGTATGTGGACACGTTGAGCAGGTAATGTCCTGTCATAGCAGGCCTCGGCATCCTCTTACGACCAAGAAACCCCACTGAAATCTTGGAATGGTCCTGACGCTCTTCTGCATTCACCAGCTGATGGACTTTGTACTGAGTGTGCTGAGGCCCCAGACCACCATAAGGCTGGCTTTGCTGGACTTTCCTCTGCATAAGAGCCTGCAGGATCTGCTCCTGAGTGTCCTTGTCAGGAAGTTCCCTGTGATGTCTTGTGTACTCGGAGAAAACTCCTGCTCTTCCTGCTGTATTTGGCTGGTGGAACATCTGCTTGTCAGTCCTGTGCTCGGCAGAGTGTGATGTCTTCCCTCTACTGCCAGAGGGTATAGTGGACATCTTCACTTCCACCCTGGATAGCGGTTTTGGGAGGATCTGCTCCAGCGGAACCTCTTTGCCCTGCAGAAGCTGAGTGACCAGAGGGTTGTTAGCAGGAATACAGGAGCTGGGTCTGGCTGAAAGTGCAGCTGGTGGTGGGTTTTCCTGTCCTTTCAGAGTATGCACAGATGAAGGAGTAGGTTGCATGGATGTGATTAAATTCTTTTGAATGCTATAAGTTCCTGCACTGACAGTGCCAGCAGAGTGACCTTTTTGCTTTTCCTCAGTTAGGCTTGGAAAAAATGTTTGAGATCTGTTTGGGCTTAGCTGACCAAAAGAGTCCACAGGACGTGATGGCGGTGTACTGGTCAGACTGCTGCTGCTGCTGTCAGAGGATAGTAACCTGGATGAGGCCAGTGGGGATGTTGGGCTAGCACTGGGCGATGGCTGTGTCTGCTCACCGCTGCCTCCCCCTGGTCCCGGTCCTGGCACAGCTCCCTTCGATGCAGATGATACTGCGGCGGCTGCTGCTCGCTGCGCTCGGGCAAGCTGTGCTTTGGCTTTGATGTCAGCCAAAGTGCGAGCACCAGTGCGGCCCGGGCTGCTAAGCGGGGCTGGGAGGGGAGTCCTGGGCGAGACTTGGCTAGGTGACAAAGGAACAGGAAGAATTCGTGACACTGGGATCTGAAAAGTAAAAAATATAGATTTACTTTAAGATATGCATGTATATGAAAAAGAAAAACATCTATAATACAAATTTAACTGAAAGTTTCTCTAAAACACAGCTGAAAACACTACTTCTGTGTCAGTTACCACCTCTTCATAGCCACAATACCCAACTGATTTTAGCTAATTTAGGGATTAACTGGGGAAGCTAAGACTGTTTGGACCACACTGAGCATAAAGATTCATGGAAGAGAAATGTTTTGAGAAAGTTTTCTGGGGCATTTAGATCATTTTTGACATTGACTCTTGGTTGTCTTTGAAATTCAATGCCAACTGCCACAAATCCAAGCTGACTACAGCTACAAACTTGTCAGAGGCCCCTTTCAAGCCCACAAGTGGCAAGTTTTTGATATTCAAAAGGAAAAACAGATTAGAGGAGACTTTGAGTACACAAACGTTTCCCTACCTTGAGCGGTGGAACTCTCTGATTTTTTGGAGTTGGTGTAGGAGGGCTGGATGTGGATGAAGCTGTAGGAGATACAGAGGAGACTGAAGACGCAGGGGAAACTGAGGACATACGAGGCCTTTTTTCTGGCGTCAGTTCACCCTCCATCTCACCAACAGGTTTCCTCTTCAGTGACTCTGAGGGGCCCCTGGGCTCAGAAATGACCTCTTCACTCTCCTCAGCAGGCTTAACTACAGACGCAAGCAGATCCTCTTCTAACTCCGGAGTAGCTTTCGGCGGATGGCTCTTCTTTAAAGATAAATGGGGCAATACCGTTTTCTCCTCCTTCACTTCATCTTTATGCTCCTTTTCACACAGCATACCTGCTGCAGCCTGCTCAGTCCGTCTCTCAACCCCAGGTGTTGTCAATGCAGGTGTTGGGGCAGACTGCGCTGTTGTGATCAACTTGCGATCCTCGGTGTAGTGTGAGCGCCGTGTCTTCATGGGCTCTGTGGTGAAGACTAGCTCTTTCTGAGCCTTCAGAGGCTCCTGTGTTGGCTTCATGTTTTTCACAGTGGTAGCAGAAGCCTCCATGTGGCTGCTGTCCTTGGCGCCCTTGGGATCCTCCGGTGATTGAGCGGCAGGTCCTGTCTGATGAGATGGGGACTGGGGCCTGGCAGACTCCTGATTCAGATCAGCCTTTGTCAGCTCTTTGGATTCCTCAAAGCTGAGCCCAGAACTATTCAGAGAGAGAGAGAGAAGAGAAGAGGGAGGAAGAGAGACAGACAAAGAAACAAATCCATTAATCAAGTGTTTTCTCTCTGAAAACACTGAGTGCTTTACGAAATTGTCAGGAAACACATGAAGTTAGTAATGACTCTAAAAATATTTCTAACTAGAATGACCTTGCAGTTTTATGCGCAAACCAGTCAACTTGCAGTTTGCATTCATGACTGTCCAAACTCATATATGTTGTAAATATTTTTGCAAAATGGAAGTTATCACTACATTGACATGTACAATCCCAGTAAATAATAAGCAAATAATAATAAGTCACCAGTAACTAGTGAGGACTGCAAAGCTTTAAGTTTTTAATGTTACTGCAAAAAAGTGGGCATCCAAGATTAGCACCACCAATTCCATATCTGACCAAAGTGAAATCTGATCAGTCTGTCCTTCTGTTTCAGATTTATAGTGTTCAATAATGCACGGAAAAGTGTTTTTTTTTTTTTTCAGAACATTATGATGTCACAGTGAAGTTGGCCTTTAAGATATACAATGTCATTACTTCATCATTTTATCCTATTGGACATTTATGTGAAATATTGTCACAATTAGCCAATGAATTCTTGAGTTATGGCCCAAAAAACGTGTTCTGTGATGTAAATGTGACCTTGATTTTTGTCAACTAAACACTAATCAGCTCATCCCAGAGTCCGAGTTAAAATTTCTGTCAAATTTAAAAATATTCCCTAAAGCTGTTCCTGAGATGTGTCCATGAGAATGAGACATACAGACAGACAACTCAAAAAACATAATGTCACAGGTGTGGCAGCATAATAATATTTTAGCTGCTAGTATTGTTGTATAAACCACAGAAGGAAAATACACTATGATGCATTTTTGTTTACCTGAATTTATACTAAGTTGTCTTTTTTTAAATAAATAAAACATATTCTGCACCTGACTGAGGAGAGGCCTTATAAAGTATGCATGTTAGCATGAAATGAGACAAGTACGAGTCTTTAAAAATGGTAAACATACTTTCAGTGTTTTGCAAGTCACCCAGTGAGACCCCATCAATCGCTCTCTTGGAGGACGATCAATGAGCCTCCAAATCAGATGCATTCTTAAGCATGAGACAGGGCAATTCATTATGCTTTTGCCTCATCTTGAAGCAATATGATGTTAAGGGAAGCAATTTAATACAATGTGATAAATTCCACTGTTAGTCTGCTACTAATGTGTTTCCAGGAGGAAATCTTGCCAGGTTTTCATCTACTTCTGTAATGTGAGAGGGAGATGAGTGTGGTGTTCGATCCTATTTGGAATCTCATTTAGCTCTAGATAATCCTGTCACACATGCCACCAAGTAATGACAATGCATTTCTAAAATTACATATTCAATGTCGCAAACAAAAATCCTCAGGATTTGAAATTCCACTGTTTGTACTGTAGGTCCAACTGCTTTTAGTTGGAAAACAACTGTCATTTGGCATATGAAAAACATATTCCTTATAATTTATCTGATATATCTAAAGCTGTATCTGATTATGGAATCATTAAAGAGGTGAACCTACTTTTCACCATAATAGTTTTCAAAGAAGGCCTCCTTCCAGTGCTCGACTTTCTTCTCCTTCTCAATCTCTTGCCGCATGCGTAGCTGCAACTCAGGAGTGAATTCTCCTGCAAAAGAACAAGTTACACAATAAAAAAAAAGGAGACAAGGTCACATTATAATTAGTGACATAAATTGAATGCTGTTAGTATCAGTTGGAAATGGTTGCACTGACCCTCAGCCAGTCTCTCCTTCCATGACTGTGCTGCTGATGTGAAGAACTCATTGTTTAAGGCAGAACTGGTGACCTTCAGAAGGCCGTCCATGCAGGCCTGGGGAGAGGAGGCACAATGTTATGACTTACATCACCGCTATCAGCCTCACTGCATCAGTACATCGACTTTTGCTGCCGGTATTTAATAAAGTTAAAAACCAAGGCTCAGTAAACACAGGGTACTTTAAAGAATTTACAGCTGTGTGAAATGTATATCCATGTGGTCCATGAAGTAGTTTCTTCATTTTTAAAAAATTTCCAGACTATCTCGGCGTATAGTTTATTATGTTTTAAAACAATATGCAGGAGAGATGAGAAATGACAAGCAACAGTATTACAATCTATACATTTAATGCTACTTAATGCAACAGAAGCATGAAAGTAGGTATAAGCTTAGAGCCACCTGCCGGTCAACTTCAGGCAGAAGTTTGAGGAGCCTCTGCTGGCAGTCTGGGGGCAGGACAGAGAAAGTGTGCTTGTTGATGATTGCTCGGAGGTTCGTGTTAACCAAAATGGAGTCTGGTGTTTCCACATCTATTTTACACTTGGTACGTTTCAGCTGCCCTGCGATACAAAACAGGAAACAGATGTAAGCCAAGACAGATCCAGCAATGCAGAAACCGGCCGATCTTGCAATTAGCATCTTGAGTAATTTACTCTCACATGTAGTTATATGTATTTTTGTTCCGCTTATGTGGGATCATTTCACTCGTCCTCAACTTCTTTAAATTATGCACTTCACTTAATATAGGCTCAAGACAACTGACACATATACACATGCACCCAACTGAGAGACTATTTTAAAGTATTACGTTTTTATAATTAATAAGGTTGGTGTTATATGGTGATATATTTCTTCATTGTCAAAAAATCCTATGAAAAGACAACAAAGCAAATGTCATTCTCTGTCCTTTCTGACTGTCCAGCCCTATCTTAAGCATAACGCCACAAGAACATGTTTCCACTGAAGAAATTCAGCTTTAAAAACAAAAATACATAGTTTCATTGTTAAAAAAGCTGAAAAAAAATGTCCTAAAGGAGCAAGCTGTTCTTTGGTAAATGCTACCTAATCAGGAGTGCATTTGTTGGGGACTATGTTGGGATGTGGATTAATCCATTTTTGGTAAACTATGCCACCAAAAATCTGGCATCCAGAACAGATCCAGTGTGGCAGAGATTCAGTCAAAATAAACTAGTGTCTGTTCTTGCACTGTAATGGAAGAACATGTCATCTATTGCAGCGGTTTTTGGACATTAATGAAACTCTACGTCAAAGAAAAATATGCTCTGTCAGGCTCTGGCAACAAAGGCAACAACTGATACCCTGATCAAGAGTCTTGGATTGGATTTTTTCCATGAGATTTGTTGATAGTAAGAAAACACATATCATCACCAGCCTTTTCCTTTATGATTTCTAAACCACTGGATTAAAATTAAGTACTGTAGACATCTGACTCACCTGCACTGAGGCGGCCTGACCTCTGGGAAACCTTCCTTGGGACGACTGGGTGGCACAAGTCTGTTTGGACAGGAGCGGAGAGAAAAGCTCTGAGAAATTGCAGACTACAGATCTCACTGTTTCCACACTGGTGTTGCCAATTATATGACTCATGTTTGGATAATACAATGCCTTTTTGTTGCACTGCATCAATATCAGTCATTTCTCTCCAAACCTGTGTGTAATATCATACAGTAAACACTAATAAAACGTCCAATGTGATTTCTATGAGCTGGATTGGCACCTATTGTGCAAGCCCAGAGTGTATCTACTAATTTCATTAGTTATTATGTTTGACAATATATAATAATAGCTGCCACATACCAGTCTTTGCAGTAATGTCAGCCATATCTTTGATGGTTTTAAGAAGGAGTCTGGGACTGGAGGTGGTTGGCATTCCCCCCTGTCTGCGCTGGTTTCTCTGTTGCTGCTGCTTCAAGGCCTGAAAACGAGCGAAATAAGGAAAGAACAAATATCCAGCAGTATGAGAAAAAGAGAGTGTGAATGCGTGTAACCCACTGTTTCCCTGCAACAACTCCCAGAGGGCCACTTGCCTGGTTAAATAACAGCTAAATAGCAATGCAGCAATGAAACATAGGTTGCATAACACAAGAATAAATCGTCTCTTTGTTGTAAACCTGTGAAGAAGTCTGATCACCTCACAAACACAATGTCAACACATTGAAGATAGAATTCAAGGCAGTGAGCTGAGTGTCGTCCTTAGTTTTTAGCTGATCGAAATAAAAAGAATATTCAAAAAAGGACTAACATTCAAGAAAGACTAACATCCTAGCCAACACCATCTTCTTGTGTTGCTGATGCCCAATAAATGAATTCAAATTGGTCTTACAGAGCTGAAAATTCCACACCAGCACAGATGGAATGAATTACAATCTGTGCAATCAAGTGAAATCTAATTAAATGGAACACAAAAGACACGAAGTAGCCAATAGAAAAAAAGTTGACGGGGTGGATTATGAGGACATTAATACTGTAAAACCAGCTATAGGCACTTTCCCTGACGCCTCACTGTTTTTAAATAATCAGCACAAGATGTTGCACAGACAGGGAACGGGAAGACAAACATGGGTTGCAAACATGTTAACAGGAAAGCAAAGATGAATGTGGTCTGATCTGCAGGAAACTATGAGCAAGTATTTAAATTAGGGGAGAAAAAATGATCCAAATATGTAAAATACATAATAAAAAAAATCTACACTTTCTTTATTCAGGCAAAGAAACCATCATTAAATACACACATGCAACATATAAATTACACAGAGGGATTTCATAATAAGTGTATCAACCCTCATTGCAAAGATAAAAGCACATTCAGAGTTCAGTGGTAGAAAAACCATGGGCACCGGTCTACAGAGACGAAAAAAAAAAAGCGATATGGTCAGATGAGTCATCCTTCGTCATATTCTCGACAAGTGGGCGAGTGCGTGTCTTGCATACACAAAGAGAACAGCACAGGCCTGAGTACTTGACCCCTGGAGTGAGGGGATCCAGTGGCTCTGTTATGCTGCAGGGGGCATTTTACTGCCATGCTTCGGGTCCACTTGTCATAATAGATGGAGGGGTCACCGCAAATCCCTACAATGTTGATTCAGAGAAATCACCTATATCTTTTGATGAACATCTATCCTGACAGGAGTAATCTAAGGATGACAAATCCCCCCATCCAAACAGCACAAGGGATTGCAGAGTGGTTTGATAAGCATTAAAATGATACGAATCATATATTGTGGCCTTTGCAGTCACCAAATCTGAGCCCACCTGAACACCTATGGGACATTCTGGACCAACATGCTTGCAATTTGCTGCATATTAGTTAATGTACTTGTAATACACTGCAGACCCCAGATTTGAAATTCCAACACCACAGAACCAGCAGTAATTTGGGAAAACTTTCACTACTTAAATGCAGCATTCATATTCTTCTATCGTAAAACAGAAGATGTGGTTGCACACAAGGACCCTGAACGCGCACACACACACTCACAAACCAACACATACAGCTTCTGCCTGAACAACAAAACTGACTTTGACATTAGGTCAATCTGACTGTCTCCTCATCTCCTGTCTCCTGGCTGTTATTACATTAACCTCAGCACGACGGAACTGAGATAAGTATTCAGAACAGCTGATTTTGATCATTAATGATTGGAGATTTCACAGCGGTGTGTTCAGAGTGCTGTGCTCAAGGCTCAGGCTGTGTGCGTCCCTTCTCTTATTTACTCTTTTAAGCTGTCTTCAAACACTTACTGTACAAAATTAGCTTTGGTCGCCAGGCCTTCATCTGGGGCCCCAAAATCAAAACACTGTCAGTCAAGGCAGTTTGATTTTTCTCATTACACTTGCACACTCAGCCATTTTAAACAGTAGGTTCACTGCAAAATGCATGCATCAGATTCTTTCAGTGCACGCGGGTCTTTAGACACCACCACCTCTCCACCACCTTCATCTCAACACCAAATGAGGAAATGTCTTTTAGAGTGATGGTGTTTTGTAGAGACACTGCTAAGTAACACTAAAGCTGTCATGGCAAAACACCTTATATGGACATTATATGGTAGTCTTTCCTTTAATATGTCACCCATCTGGTTCTGTGTGTTGCAGAGTGGGTGGCAACGATTTTTAGAGTGAGAGTCTATGTGAGAATGAGGGTGTGGCAGGGATGCATGTAACATATAAGATGTGTGTTTGCAAAAAACTTGGATTGTGGCAATAAAGAAATAATAAAATCGAGAATATAGAACTCAGCACTACCTGTTTCAAAGCTTTCTTGCTGTGTTTCTGTGAGGGAGAGATGAGTTTATTGGTGGGGACTGAAGGTGACGAGCATCGAGGCTGTGGAGACGATGGCTGTGACTGCAGCTTGGAAGGAACTATGAAATACAAAAGCACAAAAACAGATGTCAGAAAATACAGTTCCTGAGGGTGGTGTACAGAATCTATCACATCATGCTTTTGTCTGATGAAACAGAAACCACAACGGTGCACAAAGAAGCAGATTATGTTACCTTGCTAAAATTTCATGTTACTAAAAAGGGCTTAGCATCTCAATAGGAAGACTGTTCACAACAACCTCATTGTTGTACTCTTCTACATACCTGGAACTTCCACTTGAGTTTTTTTAATGCCACTTACTTTGCAATTGACCTGCTTTGATTAATTCCAAAATAAAACTACATTAGAGTCCTCTCACTCAGATATAAACCAAAGTTATTTACTTGACAGTTTTTAACTTGTGCGAAAACAAGGAAGTGGTCACGGGTCATACTGAGAAAAATACAGTTTCCTGTTACAGCACACACTTAAATATTTAAGTAACAGAGAGAAATAACAGAGTAAGTTTAAGAACAGTATGAGGAGAACAAAATAATTTGTACTTGAAGGAAAGCTTATTCTCAAAATTTGCTCTGCAATCAGGCACAATCAGGTGTGCAACAGAAGAGCAAAAACTGCAACGATGTGTCATCATGACCGTCATGTGCAGCCAGCGACTTCTCTGCAGACGACTACCGGACATTATGGAGAGAGCGCGTTTGTTTAAAAATAAAACTCACCTCTCGCTATCATCATGTCTGATGCTCAATATATTCCTGGAATTATTTTAAGATGAAATGATTTAATTTACGTTTGAGGTGAAGCCACTTTCACTCAGCTTGCCTCTCGTACTGCTACTTCAACTTGTTTCCTGTCTTTTTCGCAATGACTTAACAACGGCTAAGAGGGGGCGTTCACTCTAAGAGTCATAACACAGGAAGGTAACCAACCAGTGAAAATCAGCTAGCACAGTCCTTACTTATTATATTATCCTTGATTAAAGTTGGGGAACAGAAGTCGTCTCTCTAATTAATCCTGAATGATTGTTAAACCAGAGTTTGAAGGTCTAGACATTATTAACTTTGACATTTTTTACATTTCTTGCATTTTTTTTACTTAAACATTCTACAGAGAGTTTTGGATTATTATGAAACAGTCTCAGTTTAAAACTGATGCCTCTTAAGATCAACATAAACAAATGAGACCATTAGCAAGAAGGTTAGCTATTTCTATATTGTTGTTCTTCGTGCCTGCTCCTGGGTCTGATTTATTGCAAAATCAGACAAAATGATTTACAGCATGCAGACTGGAAGAATCTGTGTTTAACATTTTCTCAGACAGAGCTTGGCAGTAATTCGTACACTTAGCTGGATAAAGGTGAGTGGGAGAAGATTTTTTTTAAAGAATTTCATTTTTTAAGGACTACTTTGTGGTTATGGGGAAGGATAAGCAAAAAGAAAAAAGAAAATAAATGAACTAAAAACAGGAAAAAAGTGACAATAGCACAGCATAAGTTAAAACACAAGTTAACCTTGTTGAGTCATTCAACAGATTTGCCGGATTTAAAAGGAATCAGAATTGATCCTGAGTTTGTCCTCTTCTTTCTTCAAAAGTATGTAAACGGGGAAAGTGGATAAGTTAAGCTCTCATTGTGTCATTCTTTAACAAGGTCCCAAAATAAATGCACTCGCAAGCCAAATCAAGGTGTTTATGACAGCAGGCAGTGACAAGTCTACTGCCTCTGCCCACAGGGGCGATCCAGACCAACACAACATAAAAGTTTCTTGTTATTGCTTTAAAGTAATTTATTTCTTTTCATTTTATCATCTGCATTGAACATTCATGTAATCAAACTATTATAAATGACGTCTGATGGTTCCTGACTGACCCAAAAAAGCTTTTGCAGGTGACGGTCTGCAAAGCCTTCACATAGTTCAGGGGTTGCAGTGATGTACTAAAAGTTAAAAATTAGCTTTTATGTTGAGTACAGTACCTCTTCGCATCCACCTTCCTCTCCTGCCCTCTTGAGTGATGCCACCGCTGTTGTTTTCTGTGCTTTGGGAGTCTGAAAGATTGTCACTGCTCTCCTCAGAGCCCTCCTCAGACAGCTCCTTTGCCACATCTGAGATGTCCTTCTACATAAAAACAGATTTCAAAGAATGCATTAATTTAATGTTGTAAATGCTGAATAAGAGGAGTTAAGCAGAAATTCAAAAACATCTTGTTGGGTATTTTCACCCATACAAAATCACAGCATTCATATTTTTTGACGGTAAACATAATTATCTTTGGTTATCATATTATGATGCTAACAAAGATTTATGCTCTCCTTTCCCTGAGGCAGACTACCTAATGGTTGCAATTTTCAAAATTAATGACTGTAAGTGATCTCTTTCACTATCTATTTTGGGATTCTGGCCCTGACATAGCAGAGCAGTAAAAGCTGCTTTGTGTGTTTCTAACCTTTAACGTGTAGACCCCCATTCTGCCTGGGACTTTGTAGAAAATCCCCTCCTCGCCACGAGAGTTTGTGTGCAGCATTGCATTCAGACATGCCAGCGGTGAGGTTCCACTAGATCATGAGAGAAAAATGCTAATTACACATCTGTTCCCCGATAAATCAGAAAGCCGGGAGGAAGATGCAAGAACAGTAAATGTTGGTTTGATATCTGGGGAGAAATTGCTATCATGCATCAAGAGGACATGTGTGAGTTTAGGTCAGATTCACATCAGTTTAGCTTTGAGGCAGTTTACTAATTTTTTTTATACAGAATCAGTTGCATAAAACTGGTTCAAGACCAATCTAATCATTGTAAGGAACTGATATTCTGAGATTGAATTGGTCTGACATAACTATGTCTGTTGCATAAAATTCTGTTCTAGTTAAGTCAAATATTTTCAAAACTAACTTGAGTTAATTAAAAGTGCACCAAAATGCCTCAGCAGTCAAACCAGAGATATATCCAGAGGAACACAGTGAAGCAAAAATACATTTTTTTGTCATCTTCCATTTGTGTTGTTTTATACATTGTGGCATACAGTAAAGCACATTAAGCAAAATGGTTAGTGATAAAAAGCATTGAGACTGAGGAAAAAATGCAACATCTGTTATTCATTTAGAAAACTACCTCTCAGGCCTACAAATACTGCAGGCTAAAATCTGCCACATAATTTTTGTCATTAGATTCACACCCACCCTAAATTCTTTGGATAATTTCATGTAAACGTGTTTAACTTTTGAATCTATTGAATCTCATAAAACATAATAAAAAAAATTTCATCTGTCCATGCTGTATTTCGTTAGAATGTGAAGCAATACAGCATTGCAGGAGTAAATCCCTGAACCCGGAAATATCTAAGTGTTGCTGGACTTTAGGTCCCTTAGTCTGGAAATCAATTGGTTTTTGGTTGCATGCTGAAAACAGAGACTTCACATTATATTCTATAAGATATACCTCGCTGATTGCATAGCATTATAAAAATATGGAGGTTGTCTGAGAAATTTGATGTCGCCTGGAATGTTAAATGTCATCATGTCGAACACTGAAACCAATATACTTGCTAGTTCACCTCTACAGCCTTGCTGTGTTTACACTCACACTCTTAAAACTATTCTAACTCACATTTTACAACACTTTACTTTACAAATAATGTGTGTCTAGTTTTAGTCTTCTGGAAGGAAGCTGACTGGTTGTGGCGACGAAGTCAAGCAACTGTGTTGCAGTTGGTTTATAACCTCTTTAGCTATTTACTTCTAGCATTTAAATACAAACTATCTTTCTGAACAAAATATCTAAATATTCTAAACTTTTGTTTGCCACAGACTTGAATTTCTGTAATTATCCAAACGTCATTGGAAAAATCCCATTGGCTTTTTGTTGAGGGAACTAGGGCAAAACTAACTTCTCAGCTGGCCTACAAAAATACATCTGGAAAACAGAATTATGTTTTTATCATACAAGTGGCTATATAAAGCTGTAGCAGGTCTATGTGATTTATAAATACTAGTCTAAAACTGCATCTTTATGCAACTGAACCTAAGACATGTTATTGTTAATAACATGCAAAAGGCAAAACCAAACAAAGTGGCACTGCAGTGAGTTTGTTAAGATAAGGGGTGGGGGTCTAGCTTTTTCTTACCTTCTGGATGAGAACAGTGACAATGAAACAAAAAGAAATGAAACAGTTAATAATTAAGTAAAAATAACCATTACTATGTGAACAAGAGAAAGGAAAGTACATGGTATGGCATCAAAAACAGAAAGAGAGAGCTATAATGCTCTCTTATGAAAATGTCTTCTGTCTACAGGACATCTGCTGTAGTATTTACCTTATTTCCTTAAGCCTTTCTCTTTGGATCACCTGCAAGATCTCTTTATGGCTCATAGGCGTGTTGGGATATTTCTCCAAAACCTAGAATTATAAGACATTTTCATTAGACATGATTTGATCTTAGGTCTGCTTCAGCTAAAGCCTTAGTTCTCACACATTGAGGCTTCGTATAAGGTTAGTTTCCACAACCCTCCACTTCCCTTTACTATGTAAAAGTGCAGGATGTAATACTAAGAATAATGAGGACCATAGTCCTTTCACAAACACTGTGGCTTTTGCAGAGTTAGACATTATTATTATTATTATGTTGATACTCTTTAGACCAAATGCAAACTACTATCACGCATGCAACATAACAGGTGGTTACAATTTTCATGGATAGCTGTCAACCAAGGAAACACTGCTATATATTATATTATGACATGAACAAAAAATTTAGCAAAAATCTTGTACTTTCAAAGTGAACGTTAACAATAGCTAACAACAAAAAATGTAAACAAAAACCTTTTGGGTACAATAACATTTCAGACACTTAAACTCCATCAGTAAGTACATCTAGCGCTGAACATTTTAATCCACCTGGTGCATTTGTGAAGGCTGTTCATTCATCCCCATGTTTCATACTATGTTGATAATCTTAATTCAAAATGACTTTATCGGTGTTTATAAAAGTAACGTTATTATACTTTATCAATGGAGTTAGCTACCCATGGAGAGCAAACTAATTATTAAATATAATTCATTGGAGCGTAAACATTACTGCAAATATGTGTCCACAGAAGCAGTAACGTTGCACTTAAAATTACTTGTTTGAAGTTTTGATATTTTGCAGCTTTAGTCAGCAGCATGCTACACTGGACAGCTAGCTACCATGCTAGCAACGTTCATTAGCCACTAGTCTGATGGTATCTCGCCAAACGTTGGCATGCAAAAGATAAACTTGGCTATCAATTATTAAGTTATAGTAATGTATGGAAGATGCATTACACATGGACACTGCACGTTTTTGCTGTGTTTTATTTGGTAGCGCACAAACTTGTCAACGTACTCAGCTGCGTTAGCATCAGCTAGCGTGCTAACCTGGCTAGCGCGCAACACTGACGGGAATACTTCGTGATTAACGTTACTTTATCGACTTCGCACTGTGACAGACGTATCAGCCGCACTGTCTAGACACGACACACAGACATGTTCACGGGGCATGCTTTAATGCACACGACTGACACTCATTTCGCTGCGTTTATGCTCAACGTTGACAGATGAGCAAAGCTAAGAGGGCTAATGACAGCGGTCTTTCCAATTCTAACCGTCAACACGGGCCTTGCGCCGTCTACGCAACATTTCGTCTTTACCAGCGGGTCATGAACTCATAAACACAGTTGTACAAGTGGGAGCGTTCAAGGAAAACAACCACAACAAATGGCAGATAAAAACACCCAGAATACCGTTTTAGCGGCTTCCGCCCACGTCCTGCCTTTCTTTTTCTTCTGTCTCTCCCTCATTGTTGATGCCTTGTTGCAGAGTAGTGTTGAATTTGTCTGATCCAGTTGAAATGTTGCTTTAGTTACCGCGTAAGATCCACTCCGTCTGCCATGTTGGACTTACTGTAAAGGGTCATGTGACTCCGAAGGAAACGTCATCTTACTGTATATAGCTGTCATTTCAAAGTCTTCAAGTCTCTCCCACATATATTTATATAGCTGTCAGCTGCAATTATGACCAGGATGGCAGGGGAAAGACCGCAACATGACCGCAGCTCATGGAAAAATACAGTAGACAGCTCGAGATCATTTCAATGTGTTTATTTTTCATGGTTAAGCAAATGCACTTTGCACAATTTCACAACTATGAAAAAATAAGGCAGCTAATCAAGAGAGCATTGCAAGCTTTCTTCACATTTTTGGCTCACAAGTACCTTAGCTAGAAATAGAAGCAACATTTTTTATGAAGCATACAGGCAGCACAAGGGTGGGGCCCCTCCCTCATCAGTTTAGGCCCCTCCATTTCCATATCACCCTTCACTTTTTTTGGCAAAGACCAGACACATTTTTACCTTTTAGAAAATATGTGATTAAAAGAGTTGCCGCTTAAGAAAAGTAAATGGAAATATAATCAAATAAAAAATACAAACTGTAAAGGTTCTCCAAACAATTTTACTGCATGTCCAACCTGGATCCAGAAAAATCTGATTTGGCTGTGCTATTCATTGAGACAGTCATAAGCCACGAGGAACTACATGGTTTTTTTATTATTATTTTAGGCAAAGGTAGGCAAAAAATTATGTTTTTCTTTCCAGCTAAGTTGAATACATGCTTACCGAAGCGATTCTCTCTGAACAATAAATAAATAAATAAACTGTAATGATAATAATAATAATGAAATTTAAGAGAAAAAAAAAAAACGATATTAAATCAAGGCATAAGATCCCCTCCATGTCTCCTTTGTGCCAACTTGAACCAAAGCAAGCCCTGCGTACAGTTGTGTTGAGACACATCAGGGGCTCGTCTCATCTGGACCCCCCAGTGGAAGATAAGCAGCAGAGGATGGTCTTTGTCTCTGAGAAGGAGAGAAACTCTGAGGTTCGGATGTCAGAGCGGTGGATGATGAGGAAGATGAGACGGATGCTGCTTGAGGTGCTTGATACCTGTAAACAGTAATAAAGAAAAGACTGACTTATTATTTGAGATGTAAAAGGTTTCACTGTCACCTTCCTAAATCACAGAAAGACCAAACTGATCAACAGGTTTTTGTGGTTATTTTTTGTGTTTTTTTAAAGTAGATCAATAGAAATATATCAGGAAGTATTTCAGGAAGTCCTGAAACTTGTGCCATTTAAAAGTATACCAGTGCATTGTATGTAAAAAGAAAATTTCCTTTTTGAGGGGGAGTAGGTCAGCAAACATGTTAATATTTCAAAAACCAGACTTGACATATAAGTCAGTATGGTTGTAAAAGTTAATGATGATTCTCCTCCTAACTTTTGCTCTGTAGTGTTCAGTCTTATTCTGTAACAACACTCACAAAAAAAAAAAACTTTCAACCATGTAAAAAAAATGTCTGCCCTTCTCAGCTGTTCTCTCACCAGGACTGGGACCTCCTGACCCGTGACGATGCACCTGCCCTCTCTCTGACAGAAACATTAGCCAGAAGGTCTTGCATCAGCCGGGGGGAAAAGGCTCTTTCCAGGTGAGTGCCATTAAGGTTCAAGGTGAACATGGTTGGTGGAGACATGTCCAACTCCAACAGCATTACATTCTCAGCCTGCAAGATCAGATTAAAGTCATATTGTAGTTTTAATTTTAAAAAAGAAGCCAGTTTCCTCATCTGATCATCCCTTATGTTCATATTTGGGTTGAATTTTTTTAGCTGTTTTCACTTTTAAACTCTTCCACAAATTCAGTTACATAATCCATTCAATGTTGTTGAAGGCTGCTGTTGTGAAGCAACATCGAAGGTTACTGGGGTAAAACTGTGACTGTTTCCATGGCTACAACCAGTCAGTAATTTGTCTCCCATAAAATGTTTTGTCACTAGGGATGCTTTTCAGCAGCACAGATGCTACTGTATAATCACGAGAATATATAAGGCAGATTATAGGGATACTACAGGCAGCAGTGTGTCGCTCGCTCTTTCGCTCACAACTTTCTCCTTATGACTTTGTTTGAAGGTGATCTATGCTGCAATAAAGCATAGAACTGATTATTTATAGCACATTTAATTTGGGGAATATTATGGATCCAGGGTGAAAGTGATGAGCAATTAAGAGCCATCTGCTACTTCAGCACCACGGGCAGCGCCATGGGTTTATCAATACACAGCACAGCGAGGCTACTGATATTGCAGAGCTGCTGTTGGGGCCACAGATATTAACTTATACAAACGAGAGGGACGGCATCCCTCTTCTCATCTTCTATTGAATACAATAATTATATTCACATTCCTCTATGAAGAAAGAGGCTGTGAACATGGAAACAGGCAGCATAAGGTCACCATTAGGCATCTCTCACTGTGCTGCACTTTTCGGCCAACTGTCCTTGTAAATGTCTGAGCACTGACCTGGTATCTGCATGGAGCCCCAGTTGCTGTGGCAACAGCCATCTGTGCATATTGGCTGATTGGCCTTTTGTATCCCACAGCTGAGAGAGGCCTCCTCTTGACCTGAGTGGGTGCACTGAGATAAAGACATGGGAAAAGGAGGATTTGGATTCAGTTTAATACACTTAGACTTGGTTTAGCGGTTAAGACACAAGCTTCTGGTACCGTAAGTGCCCCATATATGGCCAACTGATTAACTCCCATCACGTAAATCTCCTCTGTTATCTCCCTTGTGCTATCCTCTCATTAGCTTCCCAACTGCTGTCTCGCTGAAGACAAATAACAGGAGTGTCTGGTTTATGTTTATGTTAAGATATTTGTTTCTCAGAGAGTCAGAAGTCAACGATAGTGTGTCAGGTCAGAGCACTTTACTGTCCCTCAGGGTGCAAATAAATTAACACTGACTTTGTTGCCTCCTAGTGGCTGCAGCAGACTAGACACTGGGTCTGACAAATGCAAAGACTTGGGCCATTAGAATAGTTAAAAGAAAAGCCATAATCACAGTTATGTAATGTTGTATTATCAATTTATGACCTGTTCTGAAGGAGGTTATTTAAAATTCTGTCCTTTAAACCTTCTTAATCTATTGTTTTATACTTAACTGTGACTGAATTCTTATGTTAAGAGCCCTTACAGAAGCAATGTGCAGGTGCATTCAGCTATAATATATGTAGGTCAAAAGAAGTGTCTCTGCTGCTTCAGTTAAGGGTTACAGCCAGTAGGTCGATTTTTTTATTGATTGGTAATGATTTACAATTTGTTTTGTAAGATTCATCATGTTTCAGTAGCTTATGTCAGTGTAAAATGAACCCTCTGACCTCTCTGGAAGCACCGGTCGGAGTCTCCATTGATCTTCCTCACTGTCAAAGTGCAGCCTGTTTATGATCTTGTTCTTTTCCTCTGGAGGTATAAAGTTCTCAATCAGAAGATATCTGAAATATTAAATACAAGTTTCGATCAGCAATTGAATGGACAACAGAAAATAAATTAAAATAAAACAGCTCAGCTGCTCTCCAGAGCACAATATGCTTCTATTCCAAAATAAGTGTGCTAAATAAATATTTCTCTGTTTTTATATAAAAAAAAAACTGGAGAGTACATCTGGAGAGTATTTGCGTGTTACTGTTTTATTTTTAATGCATCAGTACACATAAATAAAAGTCATCCAATATACTTGAAACAGTAACAGCATATTTTTACAATATCAGCCCTCTGTCTATTAAAAAAAACAGCTTCTCACGCAGCGAAAAGCCCCTCTTTCCCTGCTTAATTGTAGTTTACATCCTGAGAGATCTCTCGCTGATGTCCTGATTGATTGGAAAATACATCTAATTAAGAACAAATTGCTTCTAAACACCACTGTTTTAGCCCCTAATCAACAATAAGATACACAGCAGGTAAAGCCTGAAAAGTCAAAGGCATCTTAAGTGTTGTATGTTCCTTTTTTACTTTAAATGAAGTACCAAGATTAAAATGTCGTAGCTGTTCTTCGTATCTGTGAAGTTTTAGATTTTCATCTGCAGGTTATTTTTCATATAACAACATTTCTGCAAATACACTGCAAGATATTGGACAATGCTCCATAAACAAAAGAAAGTAATATTAGAAAATATTCTATGACATTCCCGACATGACACAACGTCTGATGCAGCGATGCGAGGTAATAATGATGTGCCTTTGGTATACAGATGCAGATAAAGGACTTCAAATGAAGTTTATAGCAAAAAGAGAGACAAGAACCTAAGAAAAACAAAAACCCTGTCAGCAGTTTTCTTATTTTCCCCAGTGAGTGTGTACATTTTGAAAGCCATTGTTTTGCATGTCCGCATCAGCCAGTGGATCATCACAACAAGAGCAGACCCGATAAAATATTAATTCCTTTACAGTAGAAACTTGATGTTCACTGCAATTAGATGGGAAAAACAGAATATTTCTGCATAATAGAAATGCTTTCTTCTTTCTTCATATGCATAACAATGATGGAAATAATTTAGAAAACTGAATATGATGATGGTCAAAACAAACATAGGGTGAAAGTGCACATTGATTATCCAGCGACTCACTTGTACTTGAGCTCTCGGGTCAGTTCAGTCTGTGTTTGTTCGAGTTCCTGTCTGGTTGTGACGTGTTCACCGATGACATCCCTCATCTCCGCCTTCACCAGCTGCAGTTTGGCATACAACTGTGCAGAACAAAAACATGTCAGTTACCAGTGTTACTTAAGCTGTACTGGAGGAGACGATTATAAAACACACGTTAGGGAAAAAACATTAATTTAGCCGATCAATTCTCTCTGCCCACCACAAATTTAATTATTCCTGAACTCGAGGAAGTAGGAGTTCTGTCTGAGAGATCCTCGACTCACCCGTGTTACCTCCCCTAGTGATGCCTCTCTCGAAAACAGGGTTATTGATTGCAAATATAACTGACTGAATAAGGGTAATGATTAATAGCTTTTATGATAAAAGGGATATTATGGGATACGTCATCGGTGGAGTCATCCTACCCTCTTCAGCTTCTTTGTCTTCAGTTCCACCTCCTGCTGCAGGGAGGAGAACGTCTCCCTCATTTCTAAAGTCTCCTCGTCCTGCAGCATCATCTGCTGCTGGATCTCTCTCTCTCTTCTTATCTGCAAAACAGACAGAACTTTCAGTTTCATTAAAGATGGATACAGACAAGAAAACTAAAAAATAAAGGTCCTTTTTGAAAAGTGTAAGTTAAGACAACCCACTCTTCTATTTTTATGAGTGTTAAGTTGCATTAAGTATGTTTTATGTTAGGAATTATGTTGGGAGATTCATTAAAAAGGATTACTTTAATCATTATTGTTATTTCCACCTACCTGCTCTGCAATTTCTTGCCTCTTCAGCTCCAGCATCTTCTGCTGTTCATTGGTGTGATCAATTATAGTCTTTCCTCCAACCAACAGTTTGCTCTCCATAGCCTGCGAACAAAGACATACGATTAATTATTTATGTAAATTTTCTTTGTGTCTCATTTACCAGACACCATGCTGAGCTATATTAAGGCACGTCATCTTTATAAGTACCTTATATTTCTCAATGATCTTCTCCAAAGCATCTTGATCCCACTGCATGTCCTCCACGCTTTTTCTGTTTTCATTCAGGTGCTTTAGCTTCTCACCGCCTCCGTGGCAGGTCAGAACCTTTGGGATGCAACTTTCCTCTTTCATGTGATTTTTCACCTCTTGCTCTTCCTCAAGAGTCTTCCAAACATCTGCATCCTTCTCTCTAAACATCTCCTCGTCCATGCCGGCCAAACTTTTACTCAGTCTTTTGCTATTCCTTCTCCTCCTCCTCTCCTTCGCGAGCATCCCTCGCTCCTCTAGCTGCGCCTTCAAGCGTGCAATCTCCTCCTGAAACTCCCTCAGCAGGGCGTCTTTGGGATCCTCGTTGATTCGAGGTCTGTTCTTTATGTTCTTGGCCCTGCTGGCGTACCTCAGCGTGGCCAGGGATTCGTCAAAGTTCTTGTGTGATGGCCCCACCGTTGCAATCATGACCGTCTTGGCGTTGCCACCCAGCGAGTCCTGGAGCAAGCGGGTCAGTTTGGAGTCCCTGTATGGGACGTGGGTGCTCTTCCCATCCACCAGAGCGGAAATGACATTCCCCAGCGCTGAGAGGGACAGGTTGATCTTGGCTGCTTCCTTCAGACGCTTCCCTTTAGCACCTGTCTTGCTCTGGCGCTCACTGCCGGCCAGGTCAACCATGTTCAGCTTCCCAACCCGGATGTGGTCCTCCCCATCCGGCCCCACTTCACTACACTCCACGGTTATGACGAAAATCGCATGAGACCGAGAGCTGCGTTCATTCATGTTGGTGAACCCCACAGATCTGGATTGGTTGCCCAAGTTCATCACATGCTCAATCTCGGTGGCGTTCTTTGTGACCACCGAGGACAGGTCTTTGACATAAACACCAGAGTCAGGATTCTCCTTGAGCTCCAGTTTCTTGTTGTTGTCTTTGCACAGCAGATCTCTGATTTCCTCCTGGTAGATCTCGAGGTAGGATGACCTCACCAGGTACTTCTGATTCTGAGTTCTGGATATGCGGGTGAAAATGTGCTGGAACGAGTTTGGAATAATCCCTCTCATGTCAGGGTCGTTTGACACCCCTTGCATGGTGTGTGTTTTACCTGTCCCGGTCTGACCGTAGGCAAATATGGTCCCGTTAAAGCCTTGGAGCACCGATTCCACCAGAGGTCTCACCGCGTCGTCATAAATGTCACCTTGTTTTGAATCCCAGCCGTACACAGAATCAAACGTGAACACCTTCATGGGATCATCAGGTGGCGCCTTCGGGTTCCTGATGGTGATCTGCCCCAGTTTGTCGTCAATCCCCAAAATGTTCTCGCACGCCGCCACCTCCTCTCTCCTGCTGAACGGCCGGCAGCGGACCACCACCCTGACCGCCTCGCTGTGCTTGCTTTTGGACATTTTTTTGGTCAAAAAAAAAATAAAAATATTAAAAGCGCCACGTTATAAAAGCCATTTTTCTCTCGGGCGGGGTCCACGCTGGTTGATGCCTCCTCTCCGCACAGGTGCAGCAGCTTCTATTTCATCCGGTGGAAGTGAGGCAGAAACGGACAGACACGCCTCGTGTGCGCCGCTTTCATCATCCCGATGAACTCAGCGACTCCTCCGCCCCGAGCATCCTTCAGAGGAGGAAGCGATGTGAAGAGATACCAAAGGATGCTGCTGGAGAAAAACACTCCCCGCGGTACACACCCTGCTCTGCGGACAATGGAAATAAGACATGTGACCTGCGCGGCGAATTGGATTGGACCAAATCATGTCACGGTACACGGCTATAGTCTAATTCTGTAGACGTGATAAATTACCCTCCAAATTAGCACTTGAACGCACCTTCACGTAGAGAGAGAAAGAGAGAGGAAGCTGGTTTTGATTCAATAACAAAATTTTTTTTAATGCAGGCTTCACATTTACATCAATGTTTTTACCAGGCTCCACAGTTTTTAATGTACAAAAAAAAAGAGAAAAAGACACTCATTGTACCATGCTGGTAGACATTCATCATAAATGAGGAACTCCTTTGCCAGTTGCACAATATTTTTAATTCTTCTGCCTCTACATTATCTTTACATCCGCAATGTGTGAATTATCATCCTCCTCCTCTGCCCCCCCCATCAAATAAATCAATAATGTTAAAGTACAAAGAAAAACATCCTTTTCTGCTGACATCACACACTCGGTTGCCAGTTAATCAGATATACTGAAACTAAATGCAGTCTTTGAGAACAGTCCTGCAATAAAGTCTGCCTCCATGATGGTTGTAATGTTTCAGTCTCTGTTCAGTCTTTTATTCACCACATTTTGCTCACTGAATAACACAATCACCTCTTCACACGCTGTATTTGCACCACTTCAAAACAGTTTTAACAAAAACTGAACATTACAACCGTCATGCAGGTAAAATGTACAAACCTAAAGACCTGGCAACAGAGTATATTCATAGTATGTTCGCCCCCACTCATAATATAACTGTTAGGCACGTTCTAGCGGCAGGCTGGAGTTTTTTTATTAAAAGCTACTGGCACACACACAGTGAGTCGGTCATTTGTGAAATTTCTTGCTTGAATCCTTTGCATGATCCAGTAAGAGTTGGCATGGTGTGAACTGATTCCCGTAGACCTCTTCAAACTTCCTCATCTTCTCCACCAGCTTGTCTGCACCAAAGCTGTCCACAAAACGGAAAGGTCCTGCAAGCAGCGAGACGTTGGAGTTACATGTTAAATGAGTGATAGAGATATTAATCCAGGCTTGTTTTCATTTCTTTATGAAGAGTCATTACACAACTTAAGAGAGGTGTTCCATAAAGCCAGATTACTAGTTGAACCAGGTTTATTTTTGTGATTAAGGCTTTTATGAGGAGTAATCCAAGGGTTTGTGGCCTTAAGTAGGAGATGAGTTATACAGCTCTCGTTGTGAGCACATGCAGTTCAACTCTTTGAGTGTTTATGCAGAAAGTTTATAGTTAATAACTTCAAGTCAGCTGTAAGTCAGCACTGTTTAAGAAAATGTACCTAAGTGCATTCATCCAGGGATGCAGATTTGAACTCATCCAACACCCCCCGTCTTCACATATGTCACATGAGACTTAAACCCACAATGACAATGATTAAAAGCTGAGCACTGAAGCAAACTGGGCAAACACAGCAGTTCGGTGTTGAGTTAATCTCTGCTTACGTAATAAATTCTTTTTGGCTCTCTTAGTTGTAGTGGTTTCATTCATTTTTGGTGTAATGTTTTGTTTTGGGTGTTTTATGTGTCAGTGTGCTCCTCTGTGGCTACAAACACCACAGTTCTGTCTTCAAAAGTCTGTTCGCTTTGCTGTGAATGGATGTGATGGGTCTGTGTTTCAGAGGCCAAGTCTGATCTCATTGTCTTTAAGTAGGATTTATGAAACTGTCTAATCCCAGTTCAGTTTTTTTAAACAGCACTTGACTGATTTACTGAACTATAAATTGCAGGTTATTGCATCTTAAAATGCTTTGTCACTATAATTTCCAGGCTTTCCAATTCATTTAAAACACCAAACAGAAGGACCTTCTTTGGGTTGTTTATGCTCTTTTCTTTGACAGAGGACGCAGCCTCCAAGCACAAGCAGCTCAAATGACCACGATAAAGGTTAAACTCTGACCTCCGAGGCAGGGGGGGAATCCCAGACCAAACACAGCCCCGATGTCTCCTTCCAGAGGATTGTTCAAAATCCCCTCTTGCAAACACAGCACAGCCTCATTGACGAATCGGGAAACGAGTCTGTACTGCACATCAGAGTCTGATGAGCTGTAAGAAGATTCACATGTAAGTACAGAGCTTTTCCACAGTTGCATTATTTAATATCATAAAACATAATGGAATATTAAGGCTCGAAGAATGCTTGAGGTTATAAGGAGAAAACCAAAACACTTTTCTAGATCTGAGTACAAAAGGGGTTGAAAGCTGGTATTCTTGAATACTTGGTTATTTCAGTTGATACTTAAATGACTGAGGACTGATACCTGACCATACTTCTGCCAAGTGTTAACTTACACAGCAGGATTTGGTGTCATCCTGTATTTCTCAAGGATGTCTCCGATCTCTGGGTTGACGTCTTTAACCTTTAGTCCCGGCTGGTAGATGTAGCAACCTTTTCCTGATTTGCGACCTTGAGAATTTAAAAAAAAAGCAGGAATTAATACATTTTATCCAAACACATAAACAGGAGTTCTGCATTGAACCATCACTAAACTCTTATCCTTTATTATGACAATCCTTACCCTTGAATCCCAGATCCACCATGGTCTTCAGAACCTCCACATTCCCACCACCAAAGCGGGAGCCGAAGGCTTTGCCGAGGTCCTCAGCCACGTGAGCGGCGACGTCAATGCCGACTTCATCAGCCAGCGTGGCTGCACCAACGGGAAACCCAAAGCCTGTAGTGAGTGCATCTAACTTCTTGGGATCAACTCCTTCCTGCAAGTGGAAACGGATACATTACTAATACCTACTATTGCTATCCTGAATATGATTTTATTCACGTGAGCTGACTCTGTCAATCTCAGGTCCCAAATCCACCACTAACACACACTGTACATAACAAATTAAGTATTCATGTGGACCAGCTGCATCGCCTCAAGAGGAGCATGAGGGACTACAACTTTAATTTTATTGTGCAACTCTGTGTTTTATAAAAACAAATCTGCTGCTGCATTTTGAAGTGAAACTACTAACCTGAAGTACTCGCACTGCTTCAGCCAACATGGGAGCCAGACACCTTGTCGTGTAGAATCCAGGTCCATCCTGCAAAGAAACATATTATTTAACATATTTGTTCATGTTTATCACCTTAGTGTTCAATACTTCAAGCTGACACTGTGATTAATATTTTTGCTGAATTACTTTCAACCAACTAAATGTTTTATTGTGGATCATTTGTGGTCATTTTCAAAAGTTCAACACAAGGTATTAATTGTTCAGTAGCTACAAAGGGAGACTAGACACAAACGTGACGCTCACCCCAACAACTATGATGACTTTGCCCTGCTTCAGGCCGACGGCCACAGCTGAGGCTGTAGTGTCCTTTGACGTCTTATCAGTGGTTATAATCTCAAGGAGCTGCATCTTGTCCACTGGAGAGAAGTAGTGCATTCCAATCACCTGAAGACGCAGAGCAAATGTTCAGGTATGTTCTCCTTTTTTTTTTTTTTTCTATCTATAAGCACTTTGAAACTAGAAGGCAAGTACAAACCTTGTCTGGTCTCTTGCTGGCAGCAGCGATTTCCTTGATGGGCAGAGCTGATGTGTTGCTGGCAAATATGCAGTGAGGAGGAATCACCTGCAGACAAGAATCTGTTTAACTGTAGCTCAAAGTCACAGCAAAGCTAAAAGTGAAAACTGCACTGTCCTAGATTTAATGCCACAAATGCAAATGCTGGACTAATACAACTTTCTCTTGATAATAGAGGCCTGCTGAGCCTCTTTTCAGAGACACTTACAGCCTCCACCTCCTTCAGGACTGCATGTTTGATTTTGATGTCTTCAAACACAGCTTCAATAACCATGTCGGCCTTTTCGAAGCCGCTGTAGTCTAGCTGGCCGGTCAGGTTGGACAGAATGGAGTCTCTCTGAAATGACGTGATGCTCTTCTTTTTGGTCTTGTCGTTGAGCCTTGTTAAAAATAAGGAGTCAAATGATTCATTAACAAGCTTCAACATCACACATTCACACACAAAACGATTAAAAAGCACTTTCAAAGCTTAAGTTTCTTTGCTAATTTAAAAGTTCGAGGTTATTCATTGGACTAGAACTGTATTTCAAACAAACAAACTCTCACTATCTTCTATGACCAACACAACTACTTTATGACTGCCTGATGTGATAACTCACCCTTTGTAAACCTGCTGCTCTCCTCTGGCCAGACCAGCCACTGTGGTATCCTTCAGGATTGTGTGCACACCTTTGTCCACTGTCACCTGGGCGACACCTGCCCCCATCAGACCTGCTCCCAAGATGGCAAGAGTCCTAAAGGTAAGCGACAAAAGACAGACTATTAAACCACCCATTGAAGAGTAGTGGACAACAGGATGACTGTGCTTCTTTTGGATAATCTCCTGTTTACCATCAGTGTCAATGTGCTGTTTTATTAGTTTAAACAACTATTTAATGGTGACAAATCAAATGGTAAATGGAATTTATTATTGTTGCACTATTTCAGTTTATTGACCCTTCATAGAGTCTTACATGCATGTCAACATTCACCTCCCCACACACATTTATACACAGACAGGATCCATAAAAGAGCCAACCTGCTCATCAGAATCACTTATGCACTCACACACAGATGGAAGAGCCAACTAAAGCTACTGGGGGTTCAGTATTTAGATCGCATTTACTTCCACATGTAGACTGGAGACCACCACACGTTAACTGTCCCACTTTACAGTGATATCCACTTACTTCACATCTTTTTGAGGAGTTCCAAACCGGTTCTTCTTGCACGCAACTTGACCATGGTAGAGACCAATCAAAGCTGCCGATTCAGACGTTTTTGCCAGCTGACCAAAATTCTGTGGCAAACATGAAAATTAGTGATGTTCACTTGCACAAACTCCTGTAAATGCTACATGTGTCAATGATGTAGGGCCGGCAAACCTTACCTGAGACTCAGCCAAGTATCCAGCAATGGGACCTTGTTCTAATCCCGTCTTTACAGACTGAGAAGAGGAAATGGAAAAAAAAGAAAGAAGGAGAAGTCACTTCAACACTATTCAGGCTGTTGTCTTCAGCTCTTTTGTTATGTTTATCCCACTACCATCCACATTTTTAAAAATAAGTGTATAAAGTTTTTACTTACATCAATTATTTTCAGTGGTGCTGGATAAAGTCCTTTGCTCTGCTTCATAACTTTACCGTGGACAGTTTTGTAAATCTGATTCCGTACGAAAGGATAGCTCATGACATAGTCTTGAATTTCTATGGAAGAAAATTAAGTTTTTAAAATTAAATTTTTAAATAAAATTAAATCTTCAACTTTGTATTTTTTTTTTTGTTCATGACTAAATGGCCACAAAGAGTCAAATAATCTTTCGAAGTAGTGAAACTTACTCTGCATCATGCCTTTCTCTTTGCGCAGTGGAATCTTCTTGTTGACGATCCCTCTTGCACATTCGATGGCAACTTCTTCAAGGTATTCTATTGTTCTTTCCTCTGGACTTTTCAGCCCAGGTCCTATAATATGAGTAGACATAGAAAAAAATCATGTAAAATTAATAATTGAACCAAAATAAAAACCCCCCAGAAAAATTCTAAAATAATGCAGAGTTACAGTGATAAATATCTTACTGACGAAATATTGCAGATAACTATCTTTACTGGTGGTAATAATTTGAAAACTAAATGAAATAAATAATATGTTCATTTGTTCTTAAATTAGTAGTTGAGACAGCTTACCTAGAGGGTCAACAAGTTGGTGAACAAGCCCCATCTTCTTAGCTTTATCTGCTCGGATGTTTCTTCCTGTCAACATCATGTCAAAGGCACTGGGCAGACCAACCTAGAGGTTAAAAAAGAAAACATATGTAAACCAATTTATCATCAGTATTAATGGACTGTTGTGTCATGCATAGTGGATGACAAGAAAAGAATCTTTTGTTTTGATTAGAAATCTTAATGAAATTGGTCATAATCCTCCATGGTTTGTGGAAAAATCAGTTTGCTGGTTCGAAGGGTCTCAAGATGCATGTAATCATTTTAAATTACAAGCATTAACCAGATTATTTTGCATTAGAGCTTTGCTGTTTCAGATCTTGCCCTGACACTAGATACTATAACTAATATTTTGCCTTAATTTTCACTTGTTAACATTACCTATTGTGCTATCGACCTCATTTGCAGTATAGCCAAGTAAAACATAGACAAAGATCCTAGGGACCAAAGAACACAAATTGCTGGAAATAAAAATGACAATAAAAATGGCAATATTGTCAAATAATAAAAACATAGGTATAAAAAAGTTATTTTAAAACAGATAAAGAAATAAATCAAAAACAACTGAAGGCAAAATAAGATGAGTTAAAAGTCTGAAATGCCTTAAGGATAAAAGAAGTTAAGCTTTGGATTGTTCTACATGTGGCTGTAGTTGCAAATGTACAATGAGAAAAACTGGATTTTCCAAGTGTGGTAAAATCAGCCAGCATATGAAATAGAATCCAAACATTTAAGTCTGTTCAATAAGGGCCATCATGAAAGTAAGCATTCAAGTGAAGTAAGGGGATTAAAAAAAAGCATGACAAAAATGTAAGCAAACCACAACAACAACAAAAACAAGTATTAAAGCCACAAGATCATTTGAGTAAAACTATATGCAAGCATTCCATAATGACTGGACACAGTAAAGTTGAAAAATTAGTCAATTTTCACAATCAGAGGCTGTGAATTTATTAGTCTGAAGCATCCTATAAAGAAAGCTCTAAGTAATACTTAGTTATTTCCAGTAACTCAAACAGTGAATTACATCAGTGGAAGCTTATTGAATACAATTCCAGCACCCACCATTTTGGGAAGTCTTTGAGTTCCACCAGCTCCAGGTAGGAGACCCAGCATTACTTCAGGAGTACCAAGGACAGTTTTCTTGCTCTTTGTTGCAACTCTGTACTGGCAGGCAATGGCAAACTGAAATGCAAAAAGACCATTACATACAAATTCTTATCAATTAGCATAGTCAAATATGTACAGTGGAGTCAAACATGCAGTCGGTCGCTGAAATACTTGTTGTTTACCTCTAGGCCACCTCCTAAACAAGAGCCATTGATGGCAGCAACAACGGGTTTAGGAGATTTTTCAATCAGCTCAAACATCTTCTGTCCTTCCTGGGAAAGCCTGGTGACCTCTGCTGCATCCTTAGCCCCCTGAATCATACTGTAACAGATGTAGGGTGTATTAAAAGAATTCAAGGAAATCCAAGGCAATGGCATTTTGACAATAAGCTATTATATTTCATTAATTCAAATATAACTAGAGGTCACAATACTGTGGGTTCATAATGCTAAATTTGTTGTGTTTTAACAACAAAATTTCACTTTACAACTACACATAGGAAGATAAAGAGATTTAATCATTTCTCTTACTTAATATCAGCCCCTGCGATGAAACATCCTGGCTTTGAGGAGATGAGGACAGCACTTTGAACAGCATTGTTGGCCCACACTTCATTCATTACTTCTGTCAGCTCACTTTGCATTTTGGTTGACAGGGTGTTAACCTGAAAGGTTAAATGACAATTAGGTTTATTTTTCATCTGCACAACTCAGAGGTGAAAACTGTCACATTAATCTTTCATGAGCTCACACCTTTGAGTTTGGGTCGTTGAAACGTACAACAGCAACATCGCCCTTGACTTCATAGTCAACATGGGTTCGGGCTAAAAATAGAAAGGGAAGAAAATGTACTATGAGCAAATAATTGTGTCACTGGACAAGCTGACCTATTTTTAACCACAATACACATATAAAAGGGTTTTGGTGTTACCTAGCATTGCAGGAGCTACTGAGAAGGTGCGAAAAGCACTCCCTGTAAAGAAAGATGACAGTAAACACTACATTATTACAATATCCCAAACATATCGTAGAAGTCCCCCCAGCTGCTTTGCATTATCAATAATAAAACATTGTGTTCAGCTCTTAAAGCTGGGATTAAACAAAGTGTTCAACATAAATATGAAATGTGTACGACTTGTTCACATAATACTGCCTTGACCTCAGACGGTCTTGGCCATGCTGTTCCATCCAGGGGAAAATGACCCTTCACCTACATTCTCCGCCTACCATTCAGACTCAAAGAGGCAACAGCAGCCATCACAATGGCGAATCAATGGCACAAGTTTACAGTCCCCTTTCTAAACAGTCTTACATGGCACATTTTTATAGTATTAAGTAAGAGCAAACAGCCTGGTGTAAAATACAAGTTTAAACAAGAGCTCTCTTGACTTAATTTAAGCGATTCTGTTGCAGCCAGCTAGCTAGCACAGATAGCAAGTTTACACGTAACGATAAAGTTTGTTCGCCAACACAAAAAGTTCACAAGTTCGACTTTCAAGGGAACATTCTCACTGAACTTTCATTGAAAATGTGTTTGTTAAATAAAACCATTATGTTGCATAAAACACTTCCACACATGTATGCACTGGTCTTCGGGAGCTAGCCGCTAACCTGAGTCTAATAGGCTAATTAACCATCTACGGAGCCTAGCACATCACGCATTTTCAGTACATGCTTTTCTTTCATTTTAAATACTCCATATGTGTAGTTTCTACCTGTATATAGAGCGTATCTCCTTGATGACGATCTGGAAAGAACACCAAGGGCTCGAACACCAGCCATCTTGGGAGCGGAGGTCAGTCAGCAGTGGTGGGAAGTGGGGAAGCTAATGCTAGCTCGCTGTCAAAGTACCATTGGCACTTGAGAAGAAAGCTGTCTTTGCGACTTTTGCCCTACTTCCTGAAAACCGGATCATTCGGATCAGAAGCTGATTGGCTCTAACTGAAAATAGCCCCTTATCATTGGCTCAGCGTGTGGAACTCACAGCTCATTGGACATTTAAAGACTACAAAACGCCTCTTTGCACGCGGCGACTTCCGAAGCCTGAGATGAGTCGAACGCTGACTACAAATAAACGGTGACGACTGGAAATCTTTTTTTTTTTTTTATTCAGATAATCATTTATAATATTTTTTCAGTGTTTTCCGAAAAAAAGAAACACCAAAGCTATTACAAACAAATGTGTGAATACTGCAAAGCTGATATACGAAATACAATTGAATTAAACAAAAGCAATGGCTGCATACTACCACAAGGCGGAGGCAAAAATTAGGTGGTGTTTGTGTTTGAGAAGTGTATGTTGGTCTATCGCACCCTGACAATCTCTTGGGGTACATATTTAAATATTGAAAGTTTAAAAAGATAAAGCCCTGCTTTATTATCCGGAAAAAACATAGATTCTTACATCCAGAGCATCGCATTATAAAACAAAAAAGCATACAACGTGGATTAGCAGTATATTTTAGGCAATGCAAATCATTCCGTCCCAGAGATATATCAATATTTTTTTAAGTTAAGTTTTTAGGTTGAGTGATTTTTTTCCAGATTTATACCTGTGTGTTTGTCTGTGGGTGTGTTTATCTGTCTGTCTATTAATGTTAAAATATCGTTATAGGCCTGTTTCGTTCATGTATATTGTTAAGCTTGTACATATATAGTCCTCTGTTTCAGTTAATCACAATGCAAGCCGTTTTGTCAAAATTTGTTGTTTTTTATCTTTCCCCTCACATTTGTCGTCTCCCTTCAAATATCTCATGAGAGCCACTAGAGGAACTTGAACATGGCTCTTTACTACACCGTCTTAAGTAGTTCATGAAAAAAATTGCTGAGTAAATTGCTGATGCACCATTACTAAAAATTTTAATACAGTATGCACTAACTCGTGTATCACTCACATGAGACATTTTTCTACTGCACAACAACTACTTTTGTACCTTAGGTACAATAAATGTTGCCTTGTATTTAGTCTGAACTATTCATCTACATAATTATGAGTCAGATTTTGGGACATTTAACCTACCTGTAATTTCAGACAATAAACGTTTACATCCTGTTTTGTAAAATTAAAAACAATCCATAAGTTCTTTTTACTAGATTTATGTGGCACAGGTATTCTATACACAAGGGTCTTACATTTTCCTTTTCATTCCTCTTAAAGCAGTCAATAAATATAGACACCATATTTTCTTGGTCCAGCATGACAGTCAAGAACAGTTTTCACCTACAATGCAAGTTCTTCTTTTTTCATAACACAAAGGTGACACCCTGTGTACAAATGGGTGAACTACACTGACTTTGCCTCTGATAAAATGGCTCCCACACATAAATAAACTGTAGCTAAATTAAGGCCCAGTAACCATGAAGTTTACCCCATGATGAACAGAGATAATTATAGATTAATTATAAAGATTCTGTTTTTTAGTGATGCATCCTTTCATTAGCAGCAGCACTTAATTTGTATTTTTTCCACAGCATGTCAAAGACTTCCTTTAAAGTTAGCACATCACTGCCTTAAAGTTAGCACATCACTGCCTTAAATAAAACATAAACTGAGAAATAAAGAAAAAAAAACCCAAAACCATTTGATTTTACAATTCAATCATGAACCTAATTCCTGTCACTGCTGATATTTTATCTCACTTTACAGGAACTGATCATTTTGAGATATGCTGTCTTCTTAGCCCAGCAATTTACTGTTTAATACCCTGATCTACTTTTAGTTGTGCAAAAAAGATGATGCTCTTTTCTTCTGATGAAAAATGTATTTTTTTTTTATCAATGGAATTTTATGTTTTTAAACGTGCATGCAAGGAGGTTAATTGTTAAAATGTGCACCGAAAAACTTAAATGAGCTTTTTTATTGGAGTTCTATATTAGCCTTACTGTCAGATGATTAACACTAAAGCAGCACAATGTCATGAATCACAGTTAGTCATTACAAGCATCATATTTCATAAGATGATTAAGTGTTACGTCCATCAAAACACAGATAAATTCCAAAGGCACAGCTCTGATGTGCTATATTTATTCAGTTCTAAACTTGACACTTTTCATGCTCAATCGATTGAACTTTGGTGTGTATCTCTGACCTTTGACTTTAGCTTGTACGAGGAACATTTGAAGGCAGCATTAGTCCTTTGAGGAAGGCGGGATCGTGTGTCGCTAACAGGAAAAGAACCAATAAGAGGTCAGATATCCACATAGCAACCCCAATCAGCGAAGAGGAACTGACTGGTTGCGAAGGTAGTGGTAGTGTTGGTGTGCTGGATAAAGCAAGTGTTTCCTCTGGGCTTGCTTGCTGCTACGCTTAGTAGCAACGTTGTACTTATGCATTCATTAAGTTTGGCGCATAACTATTAGGCGTTTAACTTTAATTCTCTTGTTTAATATTTCAGTTTCTCTATGTTCATGCTGCAAACCAGCTCGCGAGGTGAACGTAACCTTGTCTGAAAAGCATCACTGAACATAATCGGAACACGAATTTACGATGCCATCCCCGATGGAGGGATCTTCCAGAGAAGGTGACCTCTTTACTGTGAAACACGAGCTTAAAAATGGTAAGTTAGCTGCGAGTTGGCTAAACTTTTAACGTGAATGCAGTCCGTTATGTTTTATTTATCGTAAGGAGACACGTGCCCTGGAGAAATGTTAGCTGGTTAGCTTGGGTAGAACCAACTGTCACTGTCAGTGGGCATTTGTAGTGAGCGCTATCATCGACGTTAACGTTACTCAAGTCCAAAAATGGCACAGGAAGGCTAATGTTAACCGACTGTCCTTATTACCTGTACGGCTACTGCTACCCCACGCAAACTGACGTTACCTAACCATTTTACTACCGTTAGCTAACTGTCAGTTAATAGCCGCTGTCAAGCCAGGTAATAATATTAGCTTAAGCTAGTTGTTCACATATAACAAGGCTAAATGAGACCATTGACAGTGATTTTGAGCGAGTTTGTGGCATTGTCGAATCCTTAACTTCATATTTATTCTTAAAATAGTTGGTTTTCCTCCAATTGCCTGGATTTTTGAGCGGTAACAGCTAACTTCTCCTTAGCTGACGAAGAGCAAAAACAGCTGCAGTGCTGTCAAATCATAGAGGAAACATTTTCTTGGTTTCTTTCTGCAGATTATACACATCAACAGTGAGCATCAACAGTGTCGCTTCGTGTGATAAAACCGCTTGACAGGTAGATTATTTCGAGCACTGGATATCTTTTTTGAGGTGACACCATTGAACATCACCCTCAAGGTAAAACTGAGGGCTGTGTTGAATTCTAGTTGTTTTTGTGATTGTTGGATATAATTTGACTGAATAATAGTATAAAGTAAAGCGCTCAGTGTTGACATGTGCAAGCAGCATCTGAGGATATTAGTCCAAGAGGGATCAACGAGATATACAGTTGTGTTTACAGTTCAGTCACAATTCCCATATTTTTTTTGCATGACGGTGGTTGTTATAGGAAAAGTTGCAAGTCTGCTGTTTCCACGAGGGCTGCTGATTGAAGTTGGACACTTCCTCAGATACAACAGGTTTATAATGACGGTGCTGCTGCTCAGGCTGCAACATGACTATGCTGCACCCCCCCTTTTACTGCCCTGCCCTAAATATGCAGTCGGTCTAGTTGTCACTGGCGCTGGTCTTTTTTGTATTGAATTTCACACATTATTTTAGCCATTGTATCAACTTAACCTTACAGAGAACCCGTCTTTGTAGTTATTGATCCAAGGGAAACATTAAAGTAGAATAAAAGGACAAAAATGTCAGGCCAGTCTTTTGTTCCTTATTCTTTCACATATAATCTTCCCAAGAAGTGTAATGTTATATCAGCACACAAGTGATCAGTATGTCTTCTTCTCTTAATCCTTCTATTTTGATGTTGCTGCAGTAGTCATGGTTATGTTGACAAAGGCAGAATCATGTAGTTAAAGTCATAAGTTGGGTTTTAAAGATTGATCACTTTGTAAACAAACCGAAATACACAATAGAAGGAGTGCTTTTTATTTGAGGAACATGGGCATTTCCCTCCTGTAGACTAAAGAGGTTCCTCTTGTCTCGCAGTAAGGCATCATCTCATTGGACACCTCTCCCAGTCTATTAATAAACACAGAAATCAAACTTGGCCTTGGCAGGGTGAGCTTGACAAGGGTGTTATGCAATCTGAACCTCTGACCTCAAATTTGAAGGACTGCGTTGTTGTTTAGAAATGACACAGTATGCACCCGAGGTGCCTAATAGATGCAGCAATTCTTTGTGTGTGTGTAACAGGGGAAGCAGCGGAAAAGATTAAATCAGCCATTTTTAATTGCTCTGTAGTCTATTTTCAGAGAGTGAGACAGAAGGAATGTATTCACTACAATGGACATGCATGTCTAAGAGCGTGCTATGCTCAGTCAGTTGTACTGGGACATTGATTTGGAAAGACACGAGGACTCACAGACAGTGTATGCTAAATGCACTGAAGATCTTTGATGTAAGATAATGACCTTTTTCTGGCTGATGTAGCAAGTCTGGCTGCAGTTTAATGGAGGCTTATCTTATACTGTTAAGATGGAGTTAAGAAGAGTAAGTCAGTTGTTTTTAGAACAAGACTTGTTTTCTATAGGTTTTTGGTTACATGTAGGAGGTATTTGGATTATACATGCTTATATTGCAGCATTTGCACATTTTTGCATGTAAACAAATGTACAATTGCAAGATGCCCAGTGTTACAAGTCTGCTACTGTTGGCTTTGCGGTCATTTAACCACTTCCTCGACTAGCTGGCCAATGTTTTGAGTTTCCCATCCTCTAGTTTAAAGCCAATCTTCCCAACCTGTTCGACCTTATTCAGCTTGTCTCTTTGTATCAAAAATGAAATGCAGGAGTACATTATTTATATCTTGGGCACTGTTGCAAAACAAAAAGTATAAGAGAACTGAAGGGTGATGTAGTGTGCCTTTTGATGTCCATACAAGGGAAGCAACAGCTGTCAGTTTCAAACATTTTTATCACTTTACTTTATCAGCAGTATTGGAAAAAAAACTGAGAACATCCTCACCAGTTTTGACTTAAGGCTGGTTGTTTTTATCATTGAAATGTCAGTTTGTTAGCTTGCTAGTTTACCAGAGATCTTGTCACTTTTTTATAATTAAGGCATGGAAACAACTAAACTGCAGAGAGGAACCAGGAGGTCTGAAGAACTACAGTAAATTTTTTAAACTTCACCATTGCTTTTATAATACAGTCTGTGTCCACAACTTGTACCTATTCTTGTCTTTAATGTATTGGGTTTTAGTACATAGTGTTTTGCCATTGTTAGGTAATTTGCCAGTCATCTCAATTCTCCAGTGAGTCACCTCTAATAGCATGGCACCAATCATGGCAGGTAGAATTTATGATACAAAACTGCAAATAACAATTACAGACCCAAACAGGGAGGCTTTTGGTGAAGTGGATACAAACATAAATTTTCCTTCATTCCAGAAAATCCTCAGAGGAAAAATATCTAATGTGGAAAATATTCTTTGTTTCTATTTAAGGTCTAACTCTTCTGTGATATTGTGAAAATCTATTTTCACACAAAGTTTTCTCTGAGTGAGTGATCCTTAAAGGAACATGTACTGTTCTGATCTCCTGTGGCATGAATATTTATGCTATGTTTTTCTTAAATATTTAATAATGTAAGTTGTAGTTTTTACATGAATTTAGAGTTTTATTTGATTCTCTAGTAATATTTTACTTCTGCTTTGACTTCAGCCAACCTGACGGGCCATGTAGAGAGGGTAGGCATCGAAAACTTTGAGCTATTAAAGGTGCTGGGCACAGGAGGTATGTACAATTTTTTTAAAACTGGCATCAGATAATGCATGTTTTTAGAACAACAAGCACATCTCACCTGTCTGTTTAATCCTTTGCTCTGCACTGAACTTTGCTCTCTGTCTTTGTTTATTTTAACCACCAGCATACGGCAAGGTGTTCCTGGTAAGGAAAGTGAGCGGTCATGATGCAGGGAAGCTGTATGCCATGAAGGTTTTGAAGAAGGCCACTATTGTACAAAAGGCAAAGACTGCTGAACACACACGCACTGAGCGGCAAGTGCTGGAACACATTCGGCAGTCTCCATTCCTCGTCACACTTCACTACGCCTTCCAGACGGATACCAAGCTGCACCTCATTCTTGGTTAGAATATATTCTATGAAACTGCCTTGCCTTCCATGCACTGTAGACTTACTCTTTTTTTTTGTGTTTATACAAGCAAATAAAAAGGTTAATGATTCTTGTTAAATACATAAAAGATTCTTCAGCTGAATGAGTTAGTATAAACAGAAAATTTAAAAGACGTGTTTGCCCTTCCCTGTAGAAAAATGAGGTAAGTCATGCTATATTTTGATCAAACCTGACATGCATGATGTCTTCTATCGTAGATTATGTAAATGGTGGGGAGCTCTTTACACATTTGGTGCAGAGGGTGCGATTTAAGGAACAAGAAGTAGCCTTGTACAGCGGAGAGATTGTGTCGGCACTAGAACATCTACACAAGGTAACCCCCAGATTCAACACAATTTAACAATCTTATCTGTCAAAAAGTTGTCTATTCCCACTTACATTGTTTTGTGTTTTCTCATTGCAGCTTGGGATTGTCTATCGGGACCTGAAACTTGAGAATATTCTACTGGATTCAAGCGGTCATGTAGTTCTCACAGACTTCGGCCTTAGTAAAGAATTTGATCAGGTACAATCTGTCACAGCAATGTGTGTTAAAATCTGTCGAACATTAGACTTCCCAGGAGGGAGTTTAAAAGCTGATGGAAGCTTAATTTAAAATGTAGAATCCAAACAGACTTACAGTATCTGTCTGTTCTTTCATTGATATCAAAAGAACCAGAACATTTGTTTTCCTGAAAGGCTTGTTAACTATTTGTTGGCTCTTTTTCCGTGAGCAACGGAGTCCTGCATGAACGCACTGTTTTTTGCTAAAGTAAGAACAGTTTTGGTTATTTCAGATGAGGGAAATCATCTATTCATACTGGTATGAAGTGGGCTGACTCAGTTACAAAAAGTAGTTGTCACACTTCCATGTACCAGTCAGAATTTAGAAACACTACAGTTAAAATCTGATGACAGTTGTGGAGTTTTTTACGTATGTTGCTATGTTATTGCTGTCAGTCAAATCTGATAAACGTAACCCACACATTTGCGATGAAGCAGATCAGCTGAGTTCTTTTGAAAGTTGAGCTTCTCATAAATAATGCCTAACAATCTGAGTCTGTGTGCTAGTGCGTAATATGAAAAATGGGAAACCACTCAAAGAAAAGCAGCTTCACAGTGTTACTATGGGTCAAAAAGTCCACAGGGAACCTTCAAATGTTAAAGAGAACCACTTAAGATCTGAAGTTTTTTATTGTTCTCTAACAGTACTGGCCACTTGCTGTCATTTTACAGCACAGAGGGGTAAAATATCCTTTGTATGTCGTGTTACATTTTGATACTAAAATGCATTTATTTATGAAAAATTTGTGCATTTATTAAAACAGGTGGAACGGGCGTTTTCTGTCTGTGGCACCATTGAATATATGGCTCCAGAAATTGTGGAAGGCGGAGAGTCTGGACATGACAAGGTAATTTGTAGTTTCATGTTGAATGTTGTCACACCCCAGGCTCTCCTCTCTGTATTCCTGACTTTGCCTCCTCACCAGAAAGATTTTTCTTTTAGTCTGCTTGCTAAGCTTAAGTCCTGGGTGGCTGCTTTCATGCATTCCAGGCGGTGGACTGGTGGAGCCTCGGCGTGCTGATGTACGAGCTTTTGACTGGCGGCTCGCCCTTCACTGTCGATGGAGATGAGAACTCACACACAGACATTGCCAAGTATGAATTCTCCCTGATCAGCAGCCACAGTTTTTCATCCAGCCTTTGGTTGTAATGTTTCTACAACACTGATCATTTCCATTTCACACGACACAGGAGGATTTTAAAAAAGGATCCTCCTTTCCCAAAGGATATGGGACCACTGGCCAAAGACCTCATCCAGCGACTCCTCATCAAAGATCCAAAGAAGAGATTGGGCTCAGGTCTTAATGGAGCAGAGAATGTCAAAAAACACCCGTTTTACCAGGTGGATCTCATTGCCTGTCTCGTTTTTTTAACAATATTTAGAAATACTAAAAAGCAGGGTGGGCTGGTACTGTATGTACTTGGGCTGCTTTGAGTGCAAAGCCTTTAGGAAGACTGAGTGTCTGTATGAGCTGTGTTAATGAGGATGGAGAAAACCGAAATGTTGATCCTTTTTTTTTTTTTAACTCACTTCAGAAAATTAACTGGGAGGACCTGGCAGCTAAAAAGGTGCCTGCACCGTTCAAGCCAGTGATTCGGGATGAGCTGGATGTCAGCAACTTTGCCGAAGAGTTCACAGAGATGGACCCCACCTACTCACCCGCAGCTCTGCCACAGAACTGTGACCGCATCTTCCAGGTGGGAGAGTTTTAAGTGATGTCTGTTCTTTTGTTGCAACTCATGCTTTTGTTCTTTTTTTTTGCAGACAGGAACGTTCCTTTGTGCTCCTTGCAGGTCATTGCACAGGACAACACATTTGCATGTCCTTTTGTGATGATGTTTGTCTGGGCTTTGGTTGCAGGCAGTGTGAAATGTTGACACGGATGAAAAATCGCATTATACATTATCTGCTTTTTGTCTGTGACTATATTTGACATACTCCACAGCAATCGAAGTAATCAAGTGAAGTTCTGAATGTGCTCAAAAGGTTGCTGTAAGTCAACATGAGTCTGTCTGTGTGCACTGGTATTCAAATTGACTAAAGGGTCTTTTATTGAAGTAATTGCTGCCATATGCAGCTCTTATTGAAGTAACAGATGTGAATGACTATTTTTGATGTAGCTTTGAACCATAATATGGCCCACAACTCCGTGCCAGCTGATGGCTGTCTGATGTATTGCATGAAATTTCAACTCTGATTGCCTTCTGGATCCTTGAGCTCGGTAGATCAATAGATCCATTAACGGGCTTCTCTCATGGAATAAAAGGTTACACTTTGAGAGCATCACCACGTCTGTCTCGGTTACGCCTTCAGTCTTTGATTGCCAACTTCATCTTGGCTTTTTTCGCTCTCAGCTGCCATTCACATAGTCTGAAATTTTGTGGTCTTTATAATTTGCAAGCCTAGCAATCTCTGAGATAACGACAGCAATCCCAATTTCAAACCGTGCACTTGCTCCCCCACCGTGCCTCACAAAACAAAATTAAAATTGCATTAAGAGTGCCAAGATGTAATTTCACAGCAGAGCAATCAAATATTCAAGCCCGGCAATTTAGGGCATCTCATTCATTCAACATCCATCCTTCCGTCCATCCATGGCTGTCACTACATACCACACAGCTGTGTGTGCGTCGGGGAAAAAAGGGAAAGAGAGATTAATGCCAGCTCAAAGCTTTGGGCTTCCCACAGCTGGAATTAAGCAGGCAGCGCTCCACAATGACAAGTCTAACAATAGAAACAGCTGGACAGCCACTGTCACTCACAAATTAAGGGAATTGGGGTTTTATGGGGGAGTTAACAGGCTGTTGTGACATTTGAAGAAAAATGCTCAAAAGTTAAGTTTTACAGTAAATATGGAAATATACAGAACAGTTCCATACATTTCTGTAATGTATAAATGAAGTATGGGGGTTTTAATGGTGCAGTCTTAACTGAGGCAGCGAGGATGTTTCCTTTCACTCTGTCTATAAAGTTCAGCCATCACTTTTATGTCTTTGTAAAATGTAAACAGCTCTTGTGTCTCTTCGTGCAGGGTTACTCTTTCATGGCCCCCTCCATCCTGTTCAAGAGGAATGTGGTGATGGACGACCCTGTCCAGCTGTGTGGAGGCTCTGAGAGGCCAGGCTCTGCGGCGGTGGCCCGCAGCGCCATGATGAAGGTAAGATGAATGGACTTGGATCCCCCTGTACAAACACACTTAAGCTAATGGCTGCTGTCACAGACAGATGAGACTTCTTCCCTCCCCTCCATTCCACCAAAACCTTTTTTTTTTCCTACTGTACGTGTTTACTGCGTTCAGATTCAGTTTTCAGACACGAGCCTGTTTAATGCTGTTTGTTCATGGATGCACTTTTGAATGTGTTAATGCTTTTTGAGAAGGTAGCAGTGCAGCAGTTCTGAGTACTAAGCAAGTTTTCTATCAACATCCTGGGTGCATGATGTGATAAAGATTGTGTATTGATTTTAAGTGAGAGGAAACTGAGCTGCCTCACAAACTTTTCCAGTTTTAAGATTTGTTATCATATTCGTCATACGATGTAACCTTGGCAATAACTTACTAATATTCTTTAGTGCTGTCACACTTTCAAAAGGGAAAGTTTCAGCTAAGCAGTCAGGCGATGATGTGCTCAGAATATTCGGAAAGCCTCGGTGTATCGTGTTTTACAAACTGAATACTAGTCAGACAGTTTGTCTTATTTTGTCTTACAGTGTTTATCTTCATTATCTTTATTTTGATTAATGTGTATACAAATGAATGAGCATTGCATGACAAAAGAAATTTACCAACTTACTTCCAAAATTTTCATGGATTGCTGCAGACCACGAAAGCAAGAGCTTATTATCACAAAACTGCAGCAAAGTTAGAATTTTATAAACACATAAAATGGCAAACAAAAGCAAAAAAAAGCAAAGACAGAGGTCAAGAGACTTGGTGTGAAATGTGGGACAAGTGTGAGATGGGCTAAAGGTTTCAGACTGTTGTTAAAAAATTACAAAAAATATCACCTGACTCCGATTTGACCTAAATTTCATAAAAAATAATAATGTTTATTCATCATATACATTTTTTGTGTCTTCGTGGAGGAAATGAGACATAATAGGAGATAGAGATTAAAGGGTAATGAGGACCTGATCTGTGTGATGTGAGATAAGTAACAGCAGTTTCTTGTTTCTCTTTAGAAAAGAATAAAGCAGCTGCACAGCTTGAATGAGCTCACGTGTGAAGCCTCTCATTTAAAATGTACATTTAACTAAACAACTTGTTTTGGTCCCCCTGTAGGACTCACCTTTCTACATGAGTTATGAGATGGACCTGAGGGACAGTGTCCTGGGAGAGGGCAGCTTCTCCATCTGCAGGCGCTGCACACACAAGAAGACGGGACAGAAATATGCAGTCAAGATTGTCAGCAAGAGGTAAAAACCCGCGGCCTGCTGGCTCCGGTGTGTTTGTCAGCCCAGTTGCTTTTGGCTGTGTGATGTTTATAGTTTCACTGGATAAATCTGCCGGCTGCTCTCCTCCTCTCCCTGCCAGAGGTTAGACTGTTTGTCAGCCAACTTTAGAAACAGTCCTTGGAAAAGAGATCAGCAATGTTTGTCAAACCAGTGAATGCAAAAAAAAACCCCAAAACACTGTTTGACCTGATTATTTAATTTCTTAGATTTTATTTTCCCTGTTTCTCTGTGTAAGGTCATGTGGGTTAAATACATGTAAATACATTTCTGCTCTCTAACCTGGTTGTTTTTTTGCTGGCAGCTGCCACAAAATAAGCTTTGATAGTGTGTGTTGACTGCAGTCCTACACTTCACTCCCACATTCACAGTACTGAACTAAATATTATGGTTTTAATTGGAGTAAGCTTCAACACTGCAAACTGATACAAACACGTTTCTTTAATCCAGATAAGCATGTTCTTAACTCACAGCACCACATTATTTGTAACTATATATACATGGAAATGAGTCTCTGTTAATTTAAAGAATCATTGGGCTTGCAGTGGAGAACTCCACCTTAAAATGAATAGAAATGCCTTTGAAACTAAAAATGTGAGAACATTTAAAAAGCTGTTGGGTGATTTGTGGTTAATAATTAACCAGAGGAAAATGCCGACCTCACATAACCTGCCGTCAAAATGTCACCAAAAGAAGAAAGTTAATGGGTGATAGATGCACTGGTCTGGGATATTCTGTCTTGCCTGTTTTTTCTTTTCTTAGTACTTTATAAACCTCTTTGTTCACTAATACGCAATGCCAAGGCACTGATACATAATTTAACTAAAGTGCCCAGTTTAGACGGAAATGGCAATTGAGAATCTGTTTACAGAAGCAGAACCTGCCCTCTCAGAAGTCACTTTCCTAACCTACTGTGTTTGTGTGTATTTATGTTGTATTTCGTGACAGTTATATGGCTTCCTGCTTGTGTTTGCTGTAGGATGGAGGCACAGACTCAGCGGGAAATAGCAGCCCTGAAGCTCTGCGACGGCCACCCTAACATCGTCAAGTTACATGAAATTTACCACGACCAGGTAAGGTCGATCACGGCCGTTACATCTGCTGCCATAAATTGTGCTTTGCATGACTCTCCGGGGAGCCTGTGGGGACTGCGGCCTTATTAAGTCCTGGAACTGGAACGAGGCAGATTAATGGGGAAGCTTGAAGCCCTCGAGGTCTGTCTCTGTCTCCTCATGTATTGTCCCATAAACATATCTCTCTCTGAGTGCTCAACATTTCACACCTAACATATTTTTTTAACTGCAGCTGTAAAAATATTCATTTTGTAACACTGAATAACAACTACATAGATTTACTTGTGTTGCTAATTGAGCCGCACACTCAAACCAAACGAAGTGTGCATGTGTTCCATCTGAAACTAACCTTGGTTATTGGGAAGGTGTGCCGGCGTGGCCGACTGTGTACAGGTTCATTAGCCGCTGTCCTTCAAGCCTGGTAGCACCACTTTAGTCCTGATGAGCTCAGTGGGGTTATTACTGTACCTCAGAGGCCTGTGACCCAGATCAAAGCAGCGCTGCCTCGCCTCAGCCGAGTCCTGCCTTTGTTCCACAGACCCAGCACTAATGAGAAACTCTACCCCACTGCCCAGACACATTATTCCCTTCCCAATTTGTTTGGCCCCTTTCACTTATTCTCAGTACCATTATAGTTTGATCTCACCATCAGGGGATCAAGGATGGGCTGTTTTTGCAGCATTTATAATGAAACCAAAAATATTATCATCCACCATTTCACAGATTAACACGCTCTCTTTTTACTTGCAGTTCAGGCTGTGAAGTAAAATTCGCCACACATGATTAAACACTATTTCATGTTTGTTAAATTGCAAAACCTGTTGGAATGTTTGCGTCACTGTACCCTTTCAGAGCATAAAGAAAGACATGTTAAGATGGGTGTAACAGAGGTTAATGAGAAGAGTAAATATGCTCTGTGTGTGTGTGTGTTTGCTGTAGCTCCACACGTACTTGGTCCTTGAGCTGCTCGGTGGAGGGGAGCTGCTGGAGAGGATCCGCAGAAAGCAACATTTCAGTGAAACGGAGGCCAGCCGCATCATGCGAAAGCTGGTGTCGGCCGTCAGTCACATGCACGATGTGGGCGTGGTGCACAGGGACCTTAAACCGGAGGTATTGGACTTAAACTTAGCTGGTCTACTGCTAGAAATTGTTTTCTCTCTGTGCAAAAATGGTGTCTTTGAGAAGAATACAGACACTCTGGATCATAAGCTTTCAGAACAGAATTACTGTTTTCTGAACTTAGTATGATCGGTCATATTGTCTTTTTGACTCTGCAATCTTCTGCACAACAACAGTAAAATTGTTTGACCCTAACATGGGTCAAAAGTACCCGGTCAGACAAGTCTTGATGTCCAATTTAGTGAGCTCTCGAGTGGACCAGTTTTGCAGAGCAGAAAGAAATGATTGCTGTTTGTGTCTTGAATTGCTTTGTAGAACCTGCTCTTCACGGACGAGAGGGAGAACTCCGAGATAAAAATCATAGACTTTGGCTTTGCTCGCCTCAAACCGCCAGACAATCAGCTCCTCAAGACTCCCTGCTTCACTCTGCAGTACGCCGCACCAGAGATTCTCAAATATGACGGCTACGATGAGTCCTGTGACCTGTGGAGTCTGGGGGTCATTCTGGTGAGTGGCTGTGGGACAACAGAGCCAAGCTGAAGTCAAAACAAAACACTGGCAGTTCACCAACGGAGAATCTTTCATTGTTCAACCTAACCTTATCCTGACAGGAAAGAAACATATTAGCATCACGTTATGCAGCCCTTCCTCAAGACGTTTTTATTTTAGAAAAAATTTAAATAGAAATTTAATGCATAACAAGAAAGAAATATGTCATAAATGTGCTAAATACTTTTTTTCTTCATAAAAACAAATATAACATTCAATTCATGTTTAGTTTACCGATTGTTGACACGCTTTTTAAAAGTAAATAATGAAATAAGTCATGAAGTAAAAACACCAAAAACTCCTGGCGAAAACCTTTAAAAATGTAAATATTTGTATGTTTTTTTTTTTAATAATGGAGTATTATGCCTGATTATTATTTTATCAGCCAGTAAAAATCTTTTCAAAATTCACAGCTCCAAGCCCCACTTTAAGAAGTTTTACACAATACTGTTACTGAAGCATTTCTAAAAACAAATTTTTAAATTGTAATTTAATCATTAATAATTCACCTGCGGTCACATGTAAAGACAGTTCTGTGTATCTCAAAAGGAAAGTTCAGTGTATATCATAACGCTAACCAGTGGTTGTAGACTTCAGTCTAGCATAGCAGATTATCTAACCCTTGAACCGGGTAAGCACGGAAAAGTTTACTTTTTTCGCTTCAATATTTGAAACATTCAGGTGAAAAGTTACAGATACTCACAGAATTACAACCCACATCAAAAACTAAGCATTAAGTTTGTTGACATTAATGCTGCTCAGTCAGAAACAGGATTAAATAACAGATCAGTGATTAGCCCTATTCAGCCACCACATTATTTGTCCCATAACAAGTGTATCCCTCACTTTCCACAGAGCCCCAGGAAAGTGACCTGATTATAAGTTTTATGAAATTATTAAAAATCTTTGAAAATCTACAGCTCAAAGCTCCACTATAAGTAGTTTTTCATAACACTGTTAACTGGAGAATTTCTAAAACCAAATGTTTAATCATGAGCTCCACACTGTGTTGATTTGTTGACATTATCCAGTTTATTGATTAAACATTTGCTGCAGGCCATTCTGATGAAGCAATCAGCTGTTATTTTAACTGGTTTTGACTGTGCATGTTTGTGTGCGTGCGTGCATGTGTGTGTTTAAGTATGGGAGGGGTTGATGTATGTATGCATGTGTGTGCATGTTCTGTTTAATCTGTTTTGCATGATATTCATCTCCCTCTCCTGTTCAGTGCTGCAACCCTCAGCATCCTGTGGTGAGCTGACACAGTTTCGGGCTCACCACGGAGTGAAGAGCAACCAGCCTGGCTCTCAGAGCTGGTTAGGGCTACGCTCATATGAGATGGTGCTTCCCGGCAGCGGAAATGTCATCCTAATTCAACCTTTTTCTGCTCAGATGAGGGAAATTAAAAGGAGAGGTGGAGAAGAGATGGAGAGGGCGCACAGGGGGTCCTGAGAGTTTAGAGTGAGAGAGATTTCTGTACTTGGCCAGTCATCCATGCTGAGTCTGGGCCTCCTTGTGCAAGTGCTGTTTGCACCGTCGCCCCTTGGGGGGGATACAGGAGTAATGTGCCTCACAGACCTTTGATGAAATGGTTACTGACAAGCTGTGTGCACAATGCCCTGGAAGCAAAGTGAGCCAACACAGAGAGGGAGGGGTCAGGAAAGAGAGACACGGGAGCACAGCAGATCCTCCACCGCCAAAAGGACTGTTCCCAACCACTGTCATTTTAATGAGAAAACCGAGGATAGATGTAAACAGGCCAAAGTGAGAGTATCCTGTTCAGTCAGCTGAGCACAGACTGCTCTCCTGTTAAGTGCTGATTCAACCACAGTCAACAACATGCAGCTTCATAACAGAAAAATGTGGACAGTCATGATTGGCTTAGAGCTCTTCTTAGGCATGTTGTTGCTGTTCAGCAGCAGATATGTTGCAACAATAATGCCTCGTTACTCACACCTCATCCTGGGTAACATGACTAAAAAGCACGTAGCATTGCCTTCCTCACGCTGACTGCACAAACTGTTTCAATTGATTAACCATGAAGATATTTAAGCTCAGAAACTGTATTTGTGTGTTTTTCCTCTTTCAGTACACCATGCTGTCTGGCCAGGTGCCTTTCCAGTGTCAGGGGAAGAGCCTGACTCACACCAGCGCTGAAGAAATCATGAAGAAAATCAAACAGGGGGATTTCTCATTTGAAGGGGAGGCCTGGAGAAATGTATCCCAGCAGGCCAAAGACCTCATACAAGGTGAGGGCTGAAAGTGGTGACGTGCTGTTAGATCCAAGGGCTTGATAAAAGTTTTGTCATGAGAAAAAAGATCAGATGTTATGTCACCTTTAGACAGTGGTTTGAAGAACTTTCATAGTGTGTTATTGACATACTTCAAAGATTTTAAAGGTATTTTTAGCAAGAATCTTAATGTTAATTGGTTGAAAATATTGTAATTGCCTTTGTTTCTGATCCTCCTTAGTATTCAGACCACATAAATTACAGGGGTAATGACACTTTTAACTGAGAGTAAGATTAAGAGTGGACATATTTATGAAAAAAAAAATATATATATATATATTTTTCAATGAACTGTGACTGAAAATATGAGCTTCTTTTAATCTGCTTGCCAATGCAGAGGATGTGAATGAATCTCCACAGTTTCAGAAAACGGTCCAAACTTGAAATTTGGTTGTTATACAAAGAGTTTGTGCCTATTTTGAAGGACACAGTTACTGAGCTTCCTGAAGAGGAAATCACTTCCTCTCTGTGGCTCACATCCTCACCCCCGTATTAAGAGTGCCTAAGTTAATTATCTGTGTCTTGTTCCTGCAGAGCTGTTGACAGTGGACCCAAACAAGAGGATTAAGATGTGCGGCCTTCGTTACAACGCCTGGCTGCAGGACGACAGCCAGCTGTCCTCCAACCCACTCATGACCCCAGACATTCTTGGCTCCTCCACTGCCTCCGTCCACACTTGTGTCAAGGCTACTTTTAATGTACGTAATGACCAGCAGTGCATGCCTATCTAAATGTAGGTCAAGAATTCCCAACCTTTGGACTTCCTGTTGTGACAGTTTGGTTTATGGGACAAGTGCTGTTCAAAATACCAACCTGCTAACAGGCTGCAAAGAAGCCTCTCTAAAACCCAAACAAACAGTTTACCTTATAATACCCATAAAATAATAGCAATCCTTATGCTTTGGCACGTCAAAATAATGATCTCTGCAAACTGAAAATTGGCTGTTACATTTTTGAACAAAAATGTAAGATGTTTGTACAAAAAATTTTTGGTTTTGTTCTACTGGAGAGACAAAACAAGCTATCTGAAGACTTGAGCAGGGAGTTTAAGAAAGTCTAACTGAATTTTTTCACTGTCTCACTCTGTAATATAGTTAGCTGTACAGTTTTGTAAATTAGAAATTGAATAACTCGGTGAAATCTTCATTACTGGCTCATCAATCCCCCTTTTTGTTCGTCACAGGCATTTAACAAATGTAAGCGGGAAGGTTTCCGCCTGCAGACGGTGGACAAGGCGCCGCTGGCCAAGAGGAGGAAGATGAAAAAGACAAGTACCAGCACAGAGACCCGCAGCAGTTCTAGCGAGAGCACTCACTCTTCGTCCTCCTGCTCCCAGTCTCAGGAGAAGACTGGCGACACCAACCCGCAGCCCTCCAACAGCACACCTGTCAACACACCTGTGGTGCTGGGAACGGACTCTGAGCATCAGTTGGCACATCTGGCCTTTGACTTTTCAGAAGGACAGTGAGACACCGAGAGGAAAAAGGGAAATTCAGATCGTTTCATGGACCGCGGGAAGGCTTGGACCAGTGTAGAGACAGCACTCCTCTCTTTCTCTGTCCCTGGCAGCTCTCTGCCTCTGGCTCAATTGCATGGACGTCCGCACGTCTCCAAAACAAAGCATGCAGCAGGAGCAGCAACCATCACCTCAATATCTATCAATCAATCATCACTAGCAATAGCCTACCCCTTTTTCTTTGTCTCTCACTTTCTGTCACACACAGACTGAATCAATCAGGGACTGGACCAGGAAGAAGTTTGTCACCGTTGTCCAAAAAAACCCGAAAAGGGCTGCATTACTGCCGCAGGTCCAGACAGACAGACAGAGACACCTGCAGTCTCGTCATTAAATCACAGCTCAGTCTATCTGTCTTTGTCCACGCCTCCAGAGGTTTTAAAAGGGAAAGTCGCAGTGTTTACATCACGGATGCTTCATGTTTTTTTTGTCAAAAGGAGAGAAGAAAAGCAACGTGCTGCAGCGTAACGTAACCTGGGTCCACTTCTCTTTTCTGAGAAGTCTCTGCAAGATGGAAGCAGGGTATTTATATGTGAATTTTACAGACTGAAATTTATTTATGATAAGCTATATTGTTAACTTATTTATGGTTCATGGTTTATGGACTGATCTGAAAAGAAATAATGGATAAAGTAAGTCTTTTAAAAAAAAAAAAAGAAGGTGACATTTTTATGTATGTGTGTATTTTTCCCTTTCAGCTCTAAAGACTGTTTCCACGTAGTCTGATGGTTGTTCAAGCGTCTTTGTAATCATCACAGACATAAGTGCTTCAAGTAGGTTACTGAGACACAGTTATGTAGATATTGTAAGATAATTACAGGTTAGAAGACATTAACACCATTAGCTGCAGGGTTAATGGTTGTGAAGCAGTTTGTCATATTTATGTAACCAAAGTCCTTTGGACGTGTAGAATTATTTACAGAGGCTGATGAATTTCATGACTGAACTGCAGCTGTGTCCAATGGATATAAAATGCTCCTTGTTCAGGGGGATTAAAGAAGCAAAAGGGTAAACATCTTTTCTGTTGGAACAACCAAATGTGGAGTAGTATGTTAAGCCAAATCTGTGGTTTTTATTGTTGAATGGGGAGAACTGCTGCCTGAGCGGATGTGACCCCTTAACAAGAGCTATATTTAGACTAATTTTTGCCTCTGATGTGGGAGTTTGACTACTTCAAGGCTCAGCATCGCTGCCGTTCCACATTCTCTGATCCTCAAGTCAGTATATTTAGCCCAGCAGCGGATTTGCTTCGTGTGGTGGGGTATAGGACTTAATTGTCTCATTATTACTACAACCAATTGGATTGAGCACAACGCCCAAAATGGAAAATTCAGATCAGCTTAGTGTGAGCTGGATGCAGCAATGATCCCAGATGCCAAAGGGAAGCTTCACATGGCTTCCTTCCTTCCAGATAAAACGAGATGGAATTCTTTTAGACTAAGAAAGATTTTATGTGCCAAAAAATGCAGTTAATTGACAGGTTTTAGCCTCGGAGTTAAGGGTGGGGATGAATTGACACTATTTTGTGCAATATACAGGGTTTGTGCAAAGTCTGGAAAATGGTTGACTTAAAACCTTACTTTTTCAAGGTTAGGAATATCCTCATATTCAAATAAAGTTCTTAAAATATGCGTGAATTTCAAAATAATCTGGCGTTGCTTCTCATGAAAACCAAAAATCTTTTTAATATTTGAAATAAAACATAACATCAGTATTTTCCTCCTGGTGTCAAAATGAGCAGTTATTAAAAAAAAAGATGAAAAAATTCAATTAACATTAATATGAACAGCTGATAAAATGCAGATAAAATTTTAAAAAGTCACAGTAAACGTTGCTTGCTGTGGGTTTTCTGTAAACTTGTTTTGTCACAGTTGTATTTAAGTAACAGCTCAAGTGTGATAATAAAGGTTTTGGAGAGTCTTGAAATTTGCAGTTTAGGTACTTTGAAAGTGCTTGAAAAGTGGTTGACTTTTACTCTTCAGAGGCTTTATGAACCCTGAATATATTGCAAAAAGTTTCCCCTTGATTCCAGGCTTAAAGTCTCATAACTTCTGCAAAATATCTACCCTTTATGAAAACATCACGCTCGTCAAGGACGAAGCTGAAACAAACACTCCTTTTGCTTTTGACACCACCCTTTGTTCTGTCTATCATGGCGTTCTGCATGACTGAAACGATGATCTTTGCACTGTGTGACAGCTGTGACTCGGAGGCGGATATCTGGTCCTCAGTGTATGGTGTAAAGTGAAACATCACCTCTCCTTTTCACTTTGTTTTTATGGGCTTTTTTCTGGCAGATTCTTACTTGATTTTAATGTGAGTTTGTTTACTTGCACATTTGAGTATCCCCTGATTTAATTCAGGACTTTGTGGTTTTGTCGTTTGAGGTGATGGATGTTAAAACCAAAACCCTTTTTTTTTTTTTTTTTTTTTTTTTTTTTTTTTAAAAAAAAATAAAAATTTAAAGTATAAAGGTTAGAAGTTGGTTGGTGTGGGGGTTAAATGCCGGGGGTTGTGGGTTTTTTTTTT
>JAQMCX010000015.1:3333817-3347441 GCA_029814765.1 Acanthurus leucopareius
TCCGTTTGCCTTTTGTGTTTTTGTTTTTTTTGTTTTTTGGTCTTTTATTAAAAAAAAAAAACCTTTTTTTTTTTTTTTTTTTTTTTTTTTTTTTTTACAATAACCTGAATATTGTAATGTTCCAATGTTACAATTAGGGTGGTTAGGCGTGTAAATGCCTTCCTTTGTGAATTTGTTTTTTTCTGCAAGTATGTGTTAGTCTGTTTCCATGGTATTAGCTGAAATACTGTATTCTGTTAATATGTACAGGGGTATTTGTGTTCAGTGTGTGAAGCTGCCTAGAAACAGTTTCTCCTGCTCAATCAGGATACAAATTCTTAGTTGAACTACTGTGTGCGTTTTAAATACACTCCTTCATTTTCTTCCATTTTAATGCACTCTGAATCTGAACCAAAGCATTAACTTCAAGGTAGCTGCTCTAAGCTGCATGAGAAATTTTCTTTCATGCAATTATGCAAAGAAATGCTTCATATATCACAGGTTTTTGGGGTTTTTTTTGTTTGTTTTGTCCGACCGGTGAAATATTATGTTAGATGTTTCTAGCTCAGATAATTTTGTAACAGTATGCGGTGTGTTCATTCATTCATTCATTCATTCATTCATTCATTCATTCATCATAGGATTCTACAGTATAAAATCCATATCCAGCACATTATCCTGCTTTGAAACTATGCATCTCTTTTCACTATTGCGTTGCTTTTTGCCATTTCAAGAAGACCTCATCGAATGGGCTCAGACTTAATGCTTAAAAGGGGCGTAACACGATGTACATATAGTGTGCTCTTACTCCCATGGCATCAGCCACAAATAGCAAAGTAGGATCCATTGGCATATGAAAAGCTGGAATCCTTGGAGCTAAACACTACAAAGCTCTTGTCTAACTTAGTTCGCATGAGTTCCCCGTTGCTGCCTCATTAAGCCTCTTTTCTTTTGTTTGGGTGTATTAATAGCTCAAGTGGAGGAAGAGGAGAAGTGTCCTATATTGAGCCCCCCCTCCCCCCCCGGGAGCCAGGTTCTATTAGCTGATGTACTGCACTGCTGTTTGTTCCAAAGAAAACAACGTACTCCACTCACTGCCTCTGTGGGACCCAGCTCACTTTTCTTTGTAGGGAAAATAAAGTGCATCACAGGAAAGGGTCACTTTAGTACAAACGTCTCTTGGGGCTGATTTTTTACACTAAGCCCCCCACCCCCACCCCTCCTCCTTTGATTCTCAGTGTGCCACTATGAGGAAGAGTAAAAGGAGGAAGGCTAGTTTCGAATTGACATCCTTCTGGTTTTGATACATTTTTTTGTGGGTTCACTGGAATTTGAAATGTCCTTTTCTGCCCACAGTGCTTCCTCTTTTTTTTTTTTTATTATTTTTTTTTTTTTGCTTCTCTCTGAATGGAAGTTAAAAACATCCCTCTGACAACCTAAACTGTGTATCTTTTATCAACATTAAGAAGAGGGCTTGCGATGTAAACTGTTTTGCATGAACCAGTGTTTGCTGTTGTGCTCTTTAAGTGGAAGGATTGGATCTAGGATCCTCCTGTGAGCTTCTGTACTCGTGTCGGTGGTTTCGTGTGTTTTCTTAAGAGACAGATGTGGGTGCCAAAGCTGAAAGTGGTGGCTTCTCCGTTAGGTGCTTTTGTGTGTATTTTGTCTTTGAACGTGGCAAGTTTTTGGCTGTTGTGGTTCTTTCCTGACAGTTTTTGATATGAGATTATACGGAGCTGTCCAAGGTGCTGAAGTGACTAAACCTCTGCAAAAAACAAATGGCTTTCTACAATGACTCCGCTAACTAGGATGACTTGTGCAGTTGCTGAGGGTAACCTAGACAATTTTAAGAACTAGAAATTACACCAAAGAGGTAAAAAATGTACTAACTGGACTACAATTTGGTATGAGGCTGATCTTAAAGGGGAACTCCACCCATTTTACATATCTAAGTATTTTACAAATCATGTGAAGAACCAACATGTGGGGAAAAAAAGGTATGAACTTAAACCTTAAGTGATACTAGAGGGCACTGTGTAAAGATATATATGGTGCCTCGAATGATGTCACTTAATTTTTTTTATTTAGTGCTGGCTCTTGCTGCAGACTACGGGTTTGAAAATGACAAAAATCTGGGGTTGTGTTGTTAGAAGGAAGTGAGTTTACTGCTCCTGATACATGTATGAGGCTCACAGCTCGAGGCTACATGAACCATTACTTGCACAACAGGCCAGAACCTCTGAAGTTCAGTTGCTTCATGGGTAACGTAGGCAGACTAAAAACAAATACTGATTGTGCTGAACTGGTTTTGATGTTCACTCTTAAGTGTCCATCATAAGCCTGACTGTGGTGCAAGAGTGCAATTTAAATCGGCAGCGCAATCTTTTATCATATTTATTATGATATATTTTTCGTTAGGCTACCAGTTACAAGAAACCAACTGCGCAGGGCACAGCCTCCATCAGCCCTGCTGTGATTTAGAGTGAGTGACAACCAAAAGTTTAAATAAATCATGAAAAAGTCCAGCTTCAGCTGCTCCACATGGAGGTTAATGATTGCACAATAAAAAAAACCTACTGAAAAAAAATGACCAAGCCGAAACATCAACAATTCTAAGATTACTAAGAAAAAAAAATAGAGAGACAATGTTCAGTTTTATAGGAATTTATAATGTTAAATAACACTCAGATTTTTAACTTCTACGACTGTTTGGTAACCTCATGGACGGTGTGGAAACTACTGCTTTAAAGGGTCATTTCTCCCAAACTAAAACAGTTTTCATAGGAACCTTTTCTTTAGGAGAAAGTAGCTTCAGTGAACACTATTCACAGTCTGGTTTGTGGATTATCCAGAGTATCTGGGATATTGTCTCTAGCAGGAGAAATCACAGTATTTATATGTAATTTTTCAGTACTGGAAACATCACTAACAGCCTCTCTTGTATTAGGACCCCTGCAGGATTGCACAATGGCACTGTTTGTCTTGCTTAAAGACACTAAAGCAGGTCAGGCTCTTCTATTAATAACTGAGAAATAATGCTACATGTTTTATTGAGGGAAACGGTGATGTTTTGCATAGAAATGTCATCCAGTGCTCATGCCAACCTCCCACTTCAGTCATCAACATCATCATCATCATCCATCATCATCAATCTCACCATCATGCATGTGCTACTGCTTGAATCCTGTCAGTATTTTCATTGACTCTTGTCATGTCTGTGTCATATTGTATCTGAAGCGTGTCAAAAAGTACTGTAGCAGTGAATCCCTTTTGAGATTGGTCAATATTAAACTGTTTCAAAACGCAATCAAGCTTTAAGGGCAAAACTTTGCACTTGTATGTTACTTTAATCATGCAATTGATTTTTCTTTGTTTGTTTTTTGTAAAAGGAAAAAAAAAAAGATGTTGTCTCTGACTTTGTGCAGGTTCAGATGTTTCAGCTTATTAATCCGTCTGTTTGTGTTGATGGCTGTTGAACATTTCTAATACGATTCTAAGATATAAACCTCAACACCGGATAGTACTTGTACTGCGAGGATAAACAATGTGCTTACCTGCTTGTTTAGGGCACTGTGAACATCATCATTCAGGTTTTAGGCACATCATCGATAGTATGAGGGAAAAAAAAAACCTTGATTTGCTTCAATAAATGCTTTACTTGCTGGCTGAATACATTTGTACAATTAATAACTTGATGCAGTTCCTGTCGAGTCTTTTACTAGATCCTTGGCTTCATTGTATTTTCAAGTGTGTTTACATCAGTATTGAAGATATTTTGTGATACCAGGATTTTGTGTGTGTGAGTGTTCATTTATTGATATTGACTAAAAAAAAATAGGTACAAACCTTTTTTATATCCAAAAATGGTATTCTAACTTAAAAAGGCAAGTAAGGAGACGTGAAAGCGTTTAGCTCAGCAGGTGGCCTCTAGATGGCAGTGTTTGACACAGAGAACAGGTTACTTTGCAGGATTAAGTCCAGTCAGCCTTTATAATTTATTCATAGATCACTCAAATGTAAGGTTGTGTTTAATATGCTTCAAAACTAAAATAACATTTTTCATGTTGTGTAGCAGCACCGGAGATTTCTGTCATTGATTGAATGCATATTTATAACCAGCCTTAGATGTGTGTCCTTAAAAGAGAACTGAACGTACTGTAAATGTTATTTATTCTTAAGATCTCTAAGTTAAAATAGTCATATGCAGTAGAATGAAAATTTCTAGTCTCTTAAGATGCAGTTTTAAGATGCACCCTCATTTAAAACTGTATGTCAAATGTACCTGTGTGAGACTTAGGAATTGTCCATCTGGGGGAAGAGCTGAATGAACTCTTGTGATACAGATCTTTAAGAAAATATTGATTATTTGTAAAGTAATGATAAATAAGCATTGTTTTCATCTGCAGATTATGCTATTTAGTGTCATACATGTAGAGAATTTTTTATTTAAGAGGCTTTAGGGTCTATGACTCCCTTTAGAAAATGTTGACCTCTCTGTCACATGTTGCAATAAAAAAAATAATATAACATATCTTCTCCACTAGAGCTGCAGCTTATGGTTATTTTTTATTTTTAATCAAGTTAAAGATTACTGTCTCTATTGATTAAATGTTTTATCTCTGAAATATAAAATTGTGAGAAAATGCACCATTTTCTGAAAGTCAAAATTGCTTATTGGCATTGCTTGATCTATCAGAAAAAACAAGAAAACCATCAGATATTTACATTTGAGCTGATAAAACCAGGGAATCTTTGGGATTTTTCCTAAAAAAAAATAAACAGAAGGATGGCTTGATTATAAAAATAAATTCTGAATACTTTTCTGTCAATCCACCAATTGAACAACTGATTAATTGTTTTGATTAATTGTCAAGGCTACAAGTGGTCTTTGCTGTTTTGTATTACCATCTACAGACAGGAGAGGACGCTCTTTGGCTCTTAATCAGCTGGACTTGACTGCTCCTGTGAAATTCATCTGCTCTTTGGAAAAAAATAAATAAAAATAAGTGAAAGTGAGTCTTTGGATGTTGGGTTTGTTTATACATAAGTAAGAAATTCTTCTTTTTTTAGGTGAAAAAAAATTCAGATTATACTAATATGCTTAAAAGACCTGATGAAGTCAGAGAGGGTCTGGATCAATGACCAGGAAGCTCTGAGGTCATTTGTATGCACAGAGAAATGTCTTTCCTGAACTTCTGTTGCATGAATAACATTCAAAACATGCAGAAAATTCCTCTTAAAGAGAGGCACCATTAAGTCCTGACTGATTGTAAATTCATAGAAAAAGAGAAAGTTGCCTTTGTTTTTGAAGAGAGCTGAAATGCCGGACTGGCAAATATTTCAAATATTTCATTTTTGAGAATTCATGTTTAGTTTTCAGAGTTTGGGTGACACATTTTTCTTTTCTGCATTTTATTCCTGGTCTTTCCATCATCAAATCTAGTGCCACTTGAACACAAGTCAGCAGCAAGGTCATGTTTCCAAATTGATCCTGCAGGACAACATCAGGTTTGTTGCTGCACAAAACCTGAATTAAATTTTACATGGTTTCAGTCCTTTATGCGTTGCTTTTTAAGGGGAGTTATGCATCTTATAAATAAAAGTACTATCAGTGTAGATAAATAAGATGAGTTTAAACAATAATACAGGGTACAATCAGGTCAATACACTACTACTGCACAACATTTAAAAGAAAACAAAGCAGATTTTTATTCTTCGCTTTCAGCCCACTTAGTATTGTGATTTCGACCCACTTGCTATGCAACAATACAGATGGTGCACTTAGAGAGCACTTTTGCCGGGCTAATTTTGCAATGTCAGTATGGATGTTCAGCATGGAGGCACTCATTACACAGTGTGTCCTCTGTGTATGTTTGTGTGTGTGCATGATACCTCTTTTCATGGAGATCTTTCTGCACTAACCAGCTTTCCATTACTAAACAATGTGTTGTATACTGTGTTCAAATATCCAGATGGAGGGTCTGCACTCTAAAATGCATCACTGAGATTTTTAGAGAGAGGCAATCGACTAATACATCAAGATAGAAATGCACCCACATTTTTTATAACAGACTCAAAGGAAGCTGAAGATGCAGTTAGTTTAATTATCCTTATTTTTAGTTCCTTGAGTAGAGTCTGATTGTTACTTACAATGGCAACTGATGGCTCATGCAGTTCTGAAAAGTAAAGAATATGAAATCTTTGAGACAGATTTTTCATGCAATAGTTCTGAAGTCAAGACAATGTCATCCCTTGTCTGTTGTGCTCCGTCTATTTATGCAAACCCTTTTTTGTTCACCTTCAAAGCATTCTCAAAACAACCTGAAACAATTTCACTTTTGTTCCCCTTCATTTCAGCATGTATTGTTGTCAACCATATTTACAAAAGACTCTCCTGAGCTGTCAGTAAAATCCTTTTATGTCAACGACAAAACTCATCTTTGCTGGTTTTAAGACCAGGAGACTTTGGTCTGAAGATTCCTTTTATTTCTACCATTTTTTCTGCCATTTCTATTATGTCAAGTTATTGCAAGTTATAGAGAAAAAAACAAGAACATCTGAGGATTTCATTCAAGTCAACAACTTATGACTAAAGTGGTTGGGTTGCAGTCACATAAGTCTGTGTCTTCTGCACCAAATTCAGAAAACAATTTTATTATGGACTTTTGCTTTTCGCATCTTGATGCTAAAATAGGACAATTAGCCTCTCTCAAACTCAAGAATACCACTGAATTGTAAACACATTATTGTCCGAAATATATCTTTACAGTGTAAAAACAACTGTTGGTGATTTTTGAAACAGGAAATAACACACTTATTCTCTCAAAATTAAAAAACAGGCTAATTTAAAAGCCATTAAATGTGTAATTACTCAAACAAATACATGAAGGACTTTCACAGCTACATTAGGCATAATTTTTAACTCACAGAGGTTGGCGAAAGTTAGCTTAAATAGGCAAACTTTAATCTATTTACGTCATGTTATGATGTACTCGATGTTATGACAAGTGGAGGAATTCAGGCCAAGAGAAGCAGGTTTCTATTTTGATTACACAGGGGGCGCTGCTGAGTTGCGGCTCTTGCTCGTTTATCTCGCAAGTTTCCGCTGAAGAAGAGAAAAAGTGGAAAGAAGAAGGACTTCCATATTTCCGTTGGAGGGAAGTTTGAAAACACAGTCTTACCAATAAAGAAACTTCTGGAAAACCAAAGAGACTGATAAACAACGTTTTACAAACCACCATGAAGTATAAACATCCACCTTTTTAACTGAACAACAACACATTGAAGACGAATGCAGATCCTGAGGAAGCTAATAACAGTGCTAACGTTAGCCTTCAGCTGATCGTGAGGAAGCTAAGTTTGTGAGTTATATCCACACACAACACTTTAAATATAAAAGATTGACTGTCACAGTTACATAAACAAAAAGACACATTTATACTACATCTGGGAAAGGCACTTGGTCAATATTTGGTAGCCAGTTTGGGTTAATCAGGAGCCAAGGCCATGCTAGCTAGGTAACACTATGTGTTAGAAACATGAGTTGGCTGCTGACTTCATAGATTTTTTTCATCATGTGCTTTTTGTACATTTTGGCTTCAAGATTCAAGATTCAAGAAGCTTTATTTATCCTGAGGGAAATTGCTGTGCAACAGTTGCAATACAAAAGGTGGAAAGTAATACAGTGTGAGTAGAAATTAAAGCTACCATAAGATAAAATGAGTAAGATAAATAAAATAAGGCTAACATATTATAAATAAGGCAATATTAAATGCAATGAAGTGAAAAGCACTAACAGCTAACTAACATAAGCTAACACTCTGGCACTTGTGGGCCCTGTTCAGCAAATGCGACAATGGCTAGGTAGCTAGCTTGTTAATTGTGTGTTTGCTATCTAGGTGGTTGGTGGATGCAATGGACTTCACAGTTTAAGAACTAATACAGTGTCTGTGAGAGTGTTTTGTTCATACTGATGTGCTCTTGAAATATACAGCTACAGTCAGAGTTTCAGTAGAGTTGCTCTCTGAACAGGGCTAGTTTTATAAGGCTAATGTCGTCCAGTGCTAATGTGGGTTATATGGTATGAAGGAAAGTCGTGCAAATCTGTATCACACCTAGGGTAATGGTTATGAAAATGATGCCCTCAGGGTAATGTGTGTGAATGAGTTGAGGAGCCTGATTTGTGTCTGAAGCTGTTTCCTGTGGCTGGCATTAGGGTCAAAGTTAGGGAGGTAGATTGATTGATTCTCTGATTGTAGTTGTGTGGGAGAGTTTTGTTTTTGCCATTGCAACAATAATGATTAGGAAAAGAAGAAATGATTAAGAAATGTCTTGCTAAATTTGGTGTTGGACAGAAAAGACAACATTCAACACAGCATACAACTTAAACCATTATATACATGAATACAACAAATATATTACAATGCTGCTGTGCAGTATGAAAAAGCAAAGCAGATATTTGTGCTCTGCTTAAAATCTTTCTATTTGGATTTCACCCTAGTAATTTTTCTGCGACTGTACAAATGATGCACTTGCAGAGCACTTTTGCCTAGCTTATTTTGCAGTGATGATAGCATTATGCAGTGGCAGAAACGGTGTGTGCTGTGTGTGTATGTGCGTATATTTATTTTTCTTTAAAATCTGCACTCAATAATATAGGCTACATTTAAGTGGCAAAGGTCTACAATTTAAAAGTCAAGTAACCTAAACATATTAAAATACACAAATACCACAATGAAGGCAAAGAATTAAAGAGGCTGAAAAGAAGTTGTCTACACAGTTGTATCTGCCTCCTCCCAGAGGGCATTTTCTCAAATAGAGTAAACTGAGAGATGAATACAGACAGTGACAGGACATGATGGAGGACTTTGAGCTCTGGGTTTTGATGAGTGTGTGATGGTGGTCCGGTTTAGCTATAGGACCAACTTTTGACACCCCACTAGTCATGTACAGCCAAGTCTCATCATGAATTTTGCCTCACTGTTCAGAGCTTGGTCTGAGTTTATGTAAGCCAGCAGGAAGTGAATGTAAGCTAATGCAAAACTTTCAAGTATGGCATTATCAATTAGTGTGTGTGTGTGTTTGTGTGTTTGTGTATTTTTATGTGTGTATCAGAGGGCGGGGTCTAGGCAGGACTGTAGAGGGGTGAAGTGCCTCCGATCCTTGGGAGTGGAACGCATTTCCTTTTGTTGCCCTCCAATTTTGACTGGCTTGCCCCAGCACATGAGCATGATGGGGCTGTTTCTATTATCCAGCTTCCCAGACCCCCCCCCACATCCAACCCTGCTCTGCCTGTTCCCAAAGCGATTGGCATTCCTGGGGGCCACCAGTGAAGCAGCTTTAGAGGGAAGGCCCGCTGGCTCCTGGGTGGCCTCTTGTGCACGGGCTCCAAGGGGAGGAGACAATGTCTTATTAATTGACTGGGCGTCTTGGGCAGAGTTCAGGAATTTGCAAAAGGGGGAGACGGAAAAGTGGGGATGAGGGATGAGCTGAGAGGGATGGAAGGGCGGGATGACAGGATGACAAATCCTCACTGATAAAGATTTAGAGATTAATTTCCGTTTGATTTACATTGCTTCTGAAGATGAGGGTCGAGGTGTTTTAGAGATGTAGGAAATTTTTTATTGTTTTCTATTTCTTTAAATGACTTTGCATTATTAACGGTTTGAATTTGACTATAACTAAAGAAACTGTCAGCCTATCATCATTTCTGAACATTGTCAAGGGGCTTAATGTGCCTTGACTTCCACTTACAGCAACTCTCTTTATGCTGCTACCTTATATATTTTAGAAATACAGTTTGACTAGTTTTAGCTTGTAAAATAAAAGCAAAAAAAGTGTATTTCCTTTAAAAACTGGTGACAACTGACTAATTGCCGGTTGTAGAAAGTAACTAAAGTAGTATAATTCAGCTCTGTACTTTAGTCCAGACATTATATTTTACCCTCCTTTGCATTTATAAACTCTGACAATTAAGAGGAAAATGATATTGTACGTTTCACTCACTTACTGAGTTTTACAGAGTAATATCGAGCGTTGTTATGGATTAAAATAGCTCCACTTTGACTGACTACATTCTGGAGCCTTTCTTTATAATATGATTTTTTTACTATATTGCATTTACATGATGTTGACAATATGTTATATGTTTAAATGTAATATGTTTCAGGCTCGATATCCATTAACTAATCCGGGCAGAAATGTCTTCAGTCAATATTAACAGAAAAAACAAAGCAACTATTTTTTTGTGGATGTTTTCCTGAGTCCGTGTCCACATTCTGCATGTTAAGACACATCATAGTGGGCAGGCAGCCTTCCCTCCACAGCAGACTCCTGGTTTTGTGGAAGTTTGATGGAGTGGGACAGAACAGGGAAGGGTTTTTTTGGGGAGGGGGGGTTGGGGTGAGACGGATGTGCCATCTCCCCATGTGGTCCCCCCAGGTGTCCTCACCCTAATCCTGTTACATGTGTCCCCCATTAGCACTAATGGAGCAGCCATTGTCCCCCCTGTTGTGTGCTCGGCCCAGTCACCTTGAGTCAGTAAACTCAGCCCTGTCATGTTTGGACTGCTTCCCACACACAGGGATCTCCATGACAACGATGGACACCCCTATGCCATACACACACACACACACACACACACACACACACACACACCACACACCACACACACAAACACACTCACACTCTCACCCCAGCCACTAACACAGCAGCCTGGGGCCGGAGAAAGTGGTGAGAGACTCTCATAAATCATAACATATACAACTCTGTTCAGAGTGAAAACTGAACAGATATTAATATTTTCACATGTTGTCTCCTTAACTCTCTCTTTTCCTGTTCTTTTTTCTGTAATGGAATTTGTCACCCAAACCGTAATAACATTTCATGTGATTACCGTGATAGACCTCAGTTTTCTGCATAGTTTTATACCACTGAGATAGTGGTGATGCGTTTTGGGGTTTTTTTGTCATTTTTTTGTGACACGGGTAAAGTGATCCTTTGAAGGTGGGCTGGTCATGTTATGGTGAGATTATACAATTGAATTAGTTAAAATCCTAATTGTTTAACACCTTCAGAGAAGAAATTGGAAAAATAACCGTGTTGTCAGCTTTGTAACAAAGCAATTTTCTAGTGAGTCAATGGATTTAAGGATATATATTTAAGAATGAGGAAATTCTTAAATATTTCTTCAGTGTAATGCTTCAGTCATGCTTCACACAGTACATAAATTTTTAGGGATGCAGTGTTGACATGTAGGCTTTTGCATCCTGAGCTGCTGGGTCTGCAGATTTATACTCTGTAGAATCACATTGATATGTAATAAAGTAAGTTATTTGGCAAATAAAAGCAGTCTGTCCTCACCTTGTTTTGTATGCTTTAAAAAGGTCTGTTTTCTAGCCCCCATACGTATAAATTTAGATGCACCTGCAAAAAAACATCTCTTGCAGTGTCCTTTAAAATGTAGCTAACAGAGGGATGTAGACAGTAACAGTGTGTGTGTGTGTGTGTGTGTGTGTGTGTGTGTGTGGTGTGTGGGGGAGAGTTGTTCAAGAGAGAGGGAAAGAGCAGAGGCTGCAAAAGGACCAGGAGGGAGGGCAGGAGGGCTTGCACTGGCCCATCTTGTTTGGTGCATTTTCAGGTGACCTGGCCCCCACGCTGCATCCATCATACAGAGACTGATTGAGCTGACCTTCAGGCCGGCCCCGCCGACCCCCGGGCTTCCTGTTCTTTGTCAGCCTCTCACAATACCGCTGGTATCACACAGACACGGGAGGTCTGAGAACCGACCGAGGGAGTCCAGCCCTGGCTGAGGCGGGGACGATGGGGTGGGGGGTGGTGGATGGCGAGCTGGAGGGGAGCAGGGGTAGAGAGGGTCTTCAGGGAGGGAGCTGAGGACCCCCTTTTCAATTTCACTCAGTCTTTCCAAATGAGAGAAAAGGCAGAGAGTGGTGTCCTCTGTCACCCTGCCACACAGGGACCTTTAAAAAGCAGCCTCAGTGGTTTCTCAAGTGAGGTGTCTTCTCAAGAGACAAAAAAAGAGGAAAAGAATGAGTGGGCGAAGAATTTAATTGTGGTCCTGTGTGAGGGACTGGCAGTGGGAGGACGACCACTCTAGCATTTGTAAAGGGCCGAGCCAGTTCACTTGTCCCTCCTCTGTGCGTCTCTTTGGCCCCGTGAAATGTGACGTGGGCTCAATCAGAGAAGCCACAGCCCTGATCTCTCTCAGGTAACTTTCATTAACAGTGGCAGAAGAAGAAAAAAGCATGTGTTTTTGAAAATCTTTCCTAAGTTTTACCAACAAAACATACTCAAAGTTTCAAATGTTTAAGTGCTTGTACATTCCAAATAACTAATATATCATAATATATGACACTATTGAATTGTTAAACCTAAGGCATCGGTGCTTAAGGTGTATTATACTATTGTAGCTGTTAAGGTGGAGCTAGTTTTAACTTCTTCTATGAGTGATTATATGATGATTAATGGAGCAAGAAAGAAGAAAAAGCAAAGAGTAGAGACACTAACTTCTCTCTTATCCTTCCTCTTTGTGAAATATTGGATGATTTTAGTATTTAAAGTCCTTATAGTTTCTTCACTTGTCTCTTTACCTGTCCTGTGTTGCAGATTGATTTCTGTGCAGACTTGACGACTGTTTTCGCGTTTGGTTGCTTCAGGAAACTTTCTGTGAACATACAAGAGGCTGTTTCATTTCGCAGTATTCAAGTTACACAAAAAATTATGTGAGAACATCCTGCACACAGTCACTGAGAGCATACTTTAATAACTTTTTTTACTTTTTTTAAATGAGGTGGGAGATGTAGATGTAATTTCATGATTTAAGTAAATTGACCTTTTTGCGGAAAACATTTCATGCACCAAATTATTATTCAAAGCCGAGTATTTTTATATCTTAAAAAATGAGTGAAGAGGGTCATGTAGAGTGGAAATCAATCTTTGGTGGAGCTGCTCATACGACATAAGTGGTGTGTGAGTGGTCACAAGCCAAAAAAGGTTGAGAGCTTCTGGTTTAAATTTTATAAACTTACAAAAAAAAAAATATCTTAACCTACAAAACAGCTAGTAACTCCTGTTTAATTTTCATAGTTTAGTAGTTGATCTAATAGCACATTATTCCTCTGTGTTATTAGTTAATTTCATCTGCTGCTGATTGAGAGCTGAAGTGAGCAAAACATCGGGCTGAATTATCTCTCATGTGAACTTTCACAGTCTTTCAACCTCGGTCACAACGCTACCTTTGTCCTGTTCACTCTGATTTTTGTATGCCTGCTTATGCATTCATGTGCATGTGTGTGTGTGTTTGAATTCTTACTCCGCGAGGATACATGCAGCTTTGTCTGAAGTGCTCACCGGTTACCATGACAATACTTCTTTGCGGAGGTTTGGAACAATCACCTACCTGTATTGCCTCCATGCAGAAGTGATATTTATAAGATTTGTCCTTGTGCCAACATACATTACTGTGTGAAGGACGGGTTTTAATACATTGTGTTAATCAGTCCTGGTTTTATACAGCTTCATTCATAACATGGCCATAGTAAATTCATTTTTCCTTCACACACACACACACACACACACACACACACACACACACACACACACACACACACACACACACACACACACA
>JAQMCX010000015.1:3349052-3389523 GCA_029814765.1 Acanthurus leucopareius
ACACACACACACACACACACACACACACACACACACACACACACACACACACACACACACACACACACACATTCAGTACAACAAGTGCAAAGTCCTTGCAGCACTGGATTATAATGAATAAAAATCAATAATCCTGTATTGACTGACCCTCCAATGAACTTAACAAAGAGCTGAATAAATGGCCATCAACAAGTAAATCTATTATGCTCATTGCCATTAATGACCACCACATCAATTTAGAGCCCACTTGCTACAATAAGAACGCTGGTGGGATAAAAATGTAACTAATGATGTAGACGACAACAACTCTCTCATCAAATACGTCAAAGAATGACATCAAAGTTGGTACAAAATCGTTCCAAGAAGAAGAGTTTAGGAGAAATAGCATGAATAGCACCACCGTGTGGCTAGTTTTTGATGTTTGGCTCCCCAAATGCCTCTCCAAGAACATGAACCCAAGAGTTTAACATTAATGTCCTTGATGGTGACCCCTCCCTGTGCCTTCCTTTCATCCGTAATCTAATCCCCGTGTTTAATCTTCACCATACTTGGTACTTAGTATATTTGAACCACCGTCAATGTAGCGGTTTTATTAGTTTTGTGAAATATCTAACCATCATTCTACAATTTGCTGGGCTAAATACTTAAGTGCTTTAGGTGTAGCATCTGTGAACCGTGAACCAACTCCTGTAACTCTTCAAGTTTCAGATGCAACCAAATTAAGGATCCTTTAGGGACCCAGTGAAATACCATGAAATTTCTGCCCTAGCACTGTAGTAAGAATTGACATTTAATTTTTTAATGATTTAAAGCTTTTTATTTGAGATTGCTCTGGCAGCACTTGGTCCGGATGCTGATCCGCTCCCTCGCAGGGCAGACTGCAGGCCTGTGGCTCAACACACTGACACTCCACTTCTTTTTTCTTCTGTTTCATTTGCAATGCTAATGCACAGGAGACAGCTGTCATCTTGCAGCGACCATGATCAATCCAAAGCCAGGGGGAAAAGGAGGAGGGAAGGAGGGAAAAAAAATAGATAAAACTGCTGGGTAAATAGGTTGGCCTATTATCTTCTGGCCTTGCATGGGTGCCGGTCCTTGAGCGCATGAATTTCAATGAAAGTCCCTTTCACAGACGGAAAGAAGAAAGAGAATAAAATATGGAAAGAAGCCCACAGAAACAAATGAGGGCAGAAAATTAAAAGTGGAATGAAGGAAAGCAAACAAGTTTTGTTTTCAGATTCCTTGTTGAAAGTAATCTTTATCAAGTGTTGGAGGGTTTCATGAAGAGGAGGATGCTTCCTCTTCAGTATGTATGTGTGTGAGGGCTCTTGATTTACGATGTAGAAGCCTCCTTTCTTGAGAACACACATATCTGATTACTCAGGTTGGTTCCTTAATTTGTGGAAGTGTGCCTGGCAAGCATTGTTTATAGCAACTCAATACAACAACAACGCTGTTCAAATATATGGATTCAGTTGTGCACAGTAGTTTTTTTTTTTTTTTACCTAGAAGTAATTGATATGCCCTTGTAGCAATGATCCATTTATTTAAATACAGGCTTGTCTGCCTTGTGTTTATTCAGTGAGTGCTCCAGCCATAAGTCTCAAAGTAAGAGAGACTCTTATTTTTCATTCTTTCTGCACTTTTGAATAATTTCACATGAAGCAAAATCCAGGAAATTCATTGTTTTGCTGTTTGAAATTGTGGTAACCTTAGAGATCTCCTGCTCTTAGAGAATCAGTTTATTTCTTTTTTGTTTACCATAAAATATCAGACCTTAACCATACTGACTTGCATTTGTTCAAAGTTTGTAACTAGGACGTGTTTTTACATCCCTCTGCTTCGGGAGGTGACATCTGTGCAATTCCCGAAATCTTAGAAGCCCCAGGCAAGCTAGATCTCAGGCAAAGATGCAATTTTTAAGTATCAAATATTATGTATCTAGACTACAGTTACTTTGCAAAACATGTTTTTTTGTATATAATAAGCGATGAAAAATAACTTTATTAATACCTGTAATACTACGTCAGGGAGAGAGAAATAAACATTAGCTCCACCTCAACATATTAAAATGTTTTTTGTAATAAATCAGTACAAATAAATCTCTCATTTATATTATTGTAAGCAGATACAGTAAATCTGCATGGTTAATACTTTTACCTTTGATACTTAGACTCAATTTAACTAATAATTGCTTTAAAATAATTCAGATTTTGAATGCAGGACTTTTAATGCTGTACAGGTTAAAGTTTAATGTCTGAATACTACTTTAATAGAGGTGGAAAAAAATAATAGATCATTAAATTTAAATGGTGTATTGATTAGTTTCAGCAGGACAGAGGCGGCAGAGGTGTAAGTCAAAATATCCAGACAGTAATCTGTAATTTGTAAACCATACAATGACAATGGAGGTCAGTCAAGACACAAGAAGCTATTACTTTCCCTTCACTGCCTTCACTTTCCCTGCTAATAATGTTTGCCTAAGCTAGATTGAGGGAAATGAGGTGGAAAACTCAGAGTGTGTGTGTGCGTGTTGGTGTATGAGTGTGTGTTTGGGAGGCGGGGTGGATCTATTTCGGTGTGGTGGGTGGGTTTGCCGTGAGGGGGGAATCAATTGATTCCTGTTGTTAAGGAGTGGCGACAATGTTTCATCCTAAGATGTCATCTCTCTCTATCTTGTTCCCTTTCTTACCCCCAACCCACACACACACGCACACATACACACGCACACACAAACACACACACGCACACAAATATACAAGCCTGTTGATGTCAGAGGCAGCAGCAGTAATCCCTGCTCTAGGCCGCCCAGATCATTATAGACTCTGATCTGCAGTCCCTGAAAGAGGGAATTAGCTGGGAACACAATCCCAGCGACCTCTGTGACACAGGGACAAAGCCTCAGCTGCCGGGGGTCCACATCCCCTAAACCAGCCCATATGGCTCACACAAAACTGTTACAATGGCAGCTACAATGGGAACACGGTGGGAGGGTCTGCAGTCCTGCCTCGGTGCGTGAGTGTCCCTGCAAGATCTGACAGTTTGTCAGTGTTTGTACACTAATATGTTGATCTTAGGTTGTGGCTTGTCAACTGGGCGACATGGGGTGTGTGGCACTTTTTCTGCCTCGAGGTTTTGACACATGCTGTAACAATATTTTCTTCACTGTCAGCATGGAAGTATGTAGCTATGTGAATCAGGTGTAGTTTTTTCCAGGTTTCTCCCAAATGTTTCCTCCTTCTGGAGTGCAGATGGGAATTTCAGTCAGGAGTTTGGGATGTGAGTTTGCATGTGTGCTCCTGTTTCCTATATGCAACTCTTTCCTCTGCTCTCGCCTTGTGAGCTGATGGGTTTCCTAAGAGCCCCCCTGGTGTGTTCATGCTGAGAAGCTCTTTGTATTTCCGGCAATGGAAGACACCCCCTGCATTTAGAATACACACAAAATCTCTGTCAGTCTGTCTCACTCCCCTTGCCTCTCTCTCTCTCTCTCTCTCTCACACACACACACACACACACACACTTTTTGGTCACTTTTGAGGAAATTAAATAGAATTATATTAATTTCCTAGAGACTTAAGCCTAATTTATACTCAATAAATGTGATTCACACTGAGTCACCCTGAAGCCTTTTGTAAGTTTCCTATGGCTTTGTTAACGTTAATACCTCTTGCCCTGGTGTGTCTGCCTCTCTATGCATTTATACCACCAAAACACTAGGTGGGGGTGTAGTTTTTATGGCACTGTGTTGAGTTTCTTTGTGTTCTTCCTACCTGTACTTCAAACATTGGAGACTAAGAGTGAGCAGGTCATATCAGAGTTAATGAGTAAATATTGAGCAACACTTTTAATGATATTGCTAAATTGCAGCAAAGAAAGAAGTTGGACCAAATTTAGGCTGAAGGAGGCTGAATTTCTTTGCTTGTCTGTCCAGTGACAGACTGGGAAGTAGAAGGCAATGACATGCGACTAAATGGACCAATTGCGATTATTGGGGGCTGTGTTGTTGTTAAGTTGTATTTACATTTCTAAGGAGATGCACATTAGGCTATGGCTCAGATTTGACACGTATAAATCATAACCATAATCAATACTTGTCTAATCAGAATTACACCTTTTTCTTAGCCACTGATCCCCAAATGTTCTCCAACATTTTTCCCCAGTCTTTTCTATTTAACTTGCCTTAAGTCTGAATTGGTTCTCTGAAACCAGCCTAAGTGTCATCATTAGACTTTATCATCAGAACAAGTTGTTTATTATAAACCACAGACAGTTAATCTGCCTCACACAGATCCATATGTGGTCTTCCTGAGAGCAAAATGGTGAAAACATGTGTATCCGCACTTAAACTGCACTTGCCACCTGTTTTTCAAATGAAAAATGTTATTTTGTGTGTATAAAGTTGAATAATTTAGGAGCTAGTGCAATGCTTTTGTGTTAAGATGTACTGTATATTTATTTTCCTCATTTTTTTTTCTCTGGTGTGAAATATGTGGCAGATTCAGTTCAGATTTCCTTTCTCTTTCTGTTTTCTGGAGCTGCAGAGGATGCATTTAATGGATAATGGGCTCTTCTAATCTTTCATTGCTGGGCAGTAGTTGTAGTAACTGTCAAAATTGCTCTATTTTTGAGCGTTTTGTATCCACTCTCTTCTCTTCACACTTCCACAAATGTAACAGCGCTGTAAAATCTTCCTACAGTCATTTTTTCCTCTTATAATCTATTCAGGAATTTAAGAGTGAATTTATAACATTTTTGCCTGAACTAGTCTGACATCTGCTACTTCTAACCATCTCAGAGTTGGTCCAGTAACCAGGACGGTCATCATTAACAGTGCATCACATGCTTGTGTTATGATTTTATTTAAACAATGAATGCAATTCACTGACAAAAAGTGTTGAGGACTCAGTGCTGCTAAGGCTCCTGTGTTCACCCATCAGGCCGAGTTATTTCTCTAATGGTCCTTGCTGATGTGAAGTGGGTTAGAGAGCTGGCCACTTTTTGCTCATGCGGCACCCTTCATCAGATATTTAAAACACTAGGAACAATTATAGAAAAATTGACTGAGCTGCGTTTTTTCAAGGTGATAATATGAAAACTGAGCTACAATTAGCCTCCACATGACTTTCTTTCCAGGCGCGTGTCCTTTTTCACCGGCATTAACGTTTGGCATGATCCTCATCAAGTCAATAGTGTTACAGCGGAGGTGCATTTTCTCCGGGGGCCATATTCTCTCTTTCTCTTTTTCTCTCCACTCTTCTCTCCACTCCTCACCCTCTCCAATTAGGGGAGCTCCAGCTGTGCACCAGTCAGGATCAGAGGCTCCTTCTATTAGCCAAATCCATTTGTGTAGCGATTGAATCACTCCTCAATCTTCCCTTTCGGTTTCTCCCGGCCTTTGCAGCCCCAAATATGCATCCATACCATACTTTCTCAAGTGCCCCCCGACAAACACTGACAGCTCCACAAACAGAGTTATATCTTTTTACAATGGGTTGATATTGCAATTTCTGCAACCAGTATCATCAATTAATGTCTTTGCATAGATTTTTATTATGCTGGTAAATGTCCACATAATTTGCAGAGAAAATCACAATAATTATTTTTTTAAGAGACTTAATTTTTTAAAAAATATGTTAGAACATATAATGGCTTGTCTTCAAATACCTGTTCCAATAAACATTTTTCTCATTATTAAAATTTTATTGGAAAGTCTATTTCATTTTATATTTTTATGACAAATCCCCCTTTCTGTTAAGTGTAACTGACCTGCTGTGCACTGACTCAAAGGTTCTCTAACAATCAATGGCAATTTATTATGTAGCAGTGTACCAATTACCATTATATGGTCCTACTACTTTTCCCTATAAATAATACTAAGGGACCCAGCTCTCTCCATGAGCTTCCCTGCAAATCTTTATTTAATTATGAACCTGTTAAAAAAGATTTTTTTTAAAGAAAAGTTTTTTAAGCAAAGTATATTCAATTTTAAATTATTTTTATAGAATATTTTTATGTGTGACAGGATTTAAAGTTGATTTCATTTAGAATCAAAATTGACTTTAGTGGCCACGTATGTGTGAACATACAAGGAATTTGACTTCAGTTTTTCATTACTCACAATGCACTGACACATGAGTAAACACATGGCAAAAAACAAAGAAATAAAAGGAACAACAAAGTAAAAATATGTAAAGTATCCAGAATGTTGAATGATTGGAAAAGATGCACAATATCTAAACAACAAAGAAATTCACAAACTAGCAGATGGAGAAAACACAACAAAATGATTCTTGAACCAAAAAAATCCTGTTTTTTTCCCCTTCCATGCACTTAATAGATGTACCTTTCTATTCCAGAAGGTGGCACAATTGTGTAGGAACTGGTCTCAGGCCAGGCATTCATCTCCATTCCATTGATGCTTTATAAAAAGCCTGCCACTAAGGTCTTATTCCTTAGACAGCCATTAAAAAAAACAGTATCTTTGTTTGCTGTATGTTAAGAGACCTCTTGACCCTTTGCCCTAAAGACAGCATTAACAAAATGTCAACATTTCTTTTGGTTTTCAAAAAAAAAAATTTTTTTTTGGATGAGAAGAAAGAGCCTCAGATAAAATGTATGTGGACCCTCCACAAAGTCATATAATGCAAACACACTGAGGTCAAGTCTCCTCTACATCAAGTGTACTTTCCTGTCTTCCACTAGCTATTGCACAATTTTTTTTTTCATTTCCTACCCACATGCTGTCTCTATCACACACACACCCACACCCACACACACACACACACTTGCTGTTTCTTTCTTTCTCCCTGTCCTTCTTGACACTCTTGAGCGACAGTGCCTGTTCCTGGTCACATAAGTCCCTGTAAAGAAACCTTGAGGATGGCTCTGTGCTGAATAGTAGAGATGATTCTTGAGGAAATTAAATGGCTGTCAATATCTGCAGTAAAGCACCAAAAGAGACAAACTCTGTGTTTCGAGGACTGCTACAGCTAAACTACTGGAGGAACATAGTTATTAATATGCACCAAAAACAGGGCCAACCTCAATTTACTTGGAGAATTTTTACTATCAGTAAATGGTCTGAATCCTTATTGAACTTTTTACTTGATACCTTGTGTCAGGAATTTACACTGGGCATTGTATTGTTATACTTACATGACACGTGATTAAAATATGGCTTTGAATTCCTGTTTACCTAGTCTATGTGCAGACAGTTTATGAGGAGGATGTATTTTGGTTAGTTTGTTTATCTTTTTGTTACACAGCATGACATCCTGAGAAACTTTTTCATTTAAGTGGTTTTGCTGAAACTTTGTAGAAAGAGACCGAAATTTTCAAGGGATTTTCTCAATACTGTTTAAGGTTTTTATAATGAACTGCTTATTATTTAAAAGTGGGTAAAATTTTAGAATAACTTTACAAAAAAGTGAATGCATGAGTCAGAATAACTTTTTAAATGCAATGTTTAAGCTACTAGGAATTTAAGTGATTAGTTAACTATCTATAGATCATCAGTCAATGGTTGTAGATCCATTCTTACAGAAATGTGAAGTTGTTTTGATGAAACTGTCGTCAGATGCAAAAATATATTCAAGTTGCTGTGTGGTTCAGAGGTCAACAGAAGCAAAATGGGATTCCTGATGTGACATTTATTCAGTTTTTCTTTTATCACTTTATTAAACTGGTGACATAACACTTAGCGCCCACTTTGCACTGGTACAACTTTTCAGTCTAATACACTCAAGTGCTCTGACGTATAAGTCTACTTTTATGATGCTAATAGTGTTCTGTACATGTTGAAATTGTCACAGACGTGTTAAGTTATGCGTTTTAGCATTGAGGTCTTGGCAATGGAGTAGTTTTTAAAGCACAGAGATGGTTCTTTAATTCTGACCCCTCATGTATGTTAATAGGGAGGTCAAAAGGCACCCCTCAACATAAAGTTGTTTCATATAGCACCACTTTTAACTGTTAAGTGTATAATAAACTAAATTTAACATTTAAAACAATATGAGCCCTATAGAGATAGATATTAATGCTGAGGCTGTTGTAGTAGACTGCATTAGATTGTAAATGTGTACCTAATAAAGTGGCCACTGTGTATATGCTTACACATATCTGTCCATTCTTTTGGTTTAATTTTGCTACTCTTATTTTTTTTTTTAATTGTGCTTTAATGTTACTTCAGCTTTCCATTCATTCATTGAAGATGTTATATGTAATATGTTTTTTTTCTGTTGACAAGGGAATAAAAATAAATTACTTTTGCAGCTAAAGTGAAGATCTTTACTTGTCCAATAATTCTGAATCTGAAAAAGACCTAGAAATACAGGCAGTTTACCTGGAACTGAGGTGGATTTATTCATTACTTGAAAAGCTGAACTGGACCCACACTAAACCTGGCTGGGAGGGACAGACCCTGTTTGGTGCAGATGTAAATACTGATTGCTCTGAATAGGTTAACAGTAATTTAAATTCATTCTTATCATGCTGACTTTTTATCCTGAATAATGTTTGGGAAAAACTGCTCTTATAGACACATTTTTGCTGTTGTTAACCTCATTTAGAAGAGCTACATGTCATCAGCATAGAGTGATAACTTCTGTTCTTTTCCATTTACAGTAATGCCCTTTATTTGTCATCTTGGATAAGCTGGGTCAACCTTGTTCTAATGCAAAAATCTCAGATTTCTGGTCATTTACTTTGCACAAAGCCAACAGACTTTATTAAAGTGCTTTTAAAAACAGCGTGATTTTAACCAAAATCGGTTTTGATCGGTTTAAGGGTCAAAAGTGCTGTCAGTAATGCCAAGACAATAGATCCATTTGCTTTATATGCATCCAAGTATAGAGAAACCCCCTTATCAGGGATTTTGAAGAATTTATTATGTCTTAGAATCTGCAAGAATTTTCTCCATAACATCTTCAACTGTGGATTGCTATTTTAACATTTTATTCATGTTGGAGGGTTGCTTGTTGCAAGTACACGTACCATCCACGACATCACTCCTTGGTTTGTGCAGTGACGTTTTGAAGACATCAGTTTGACATTATAGCCATTGCCATCTTTTGGTTGGCTGGAGAGGATATGTATTGCTACCCATGATCGTGTAATGCCTTATAAACAGCTACTCCCATAGCTGTTGTCACCCTTAATTATGCACAACTTTAAGCCTTTATATAGCAAAAATAAGCGAGTAATGTAAAAATTTAGCTCCCCTGCAGCTGCAATAAATTGGTAAATTAGCTGTAGGGACCAAAAAGCCTCTTTTGTTCAAGATTGTAAACATGTTTATTTCTGCTGGAGATTTTGGCATTTGAGGAACTGCAGGTTTTTGAACTGTCGCATTGGCTTAATTTTTCAGCTGTAGATTAGTTAGATCTAATAGCTGTGCTGTGTTATCACAGTAAGTACTTTTCCAGCAGAATCTGGCTTGTTCTTATTTGGAGTGTATATTTTCAGAAACATAATTTCTGTGAAAGCTATAGAGCCATTAACAGGATGAAATACTGGACTGTTACTACTTAAAGTTTCTCTAAATTGTCTATAGATGAGAAGTTCACTTTAATTGCCCATGTTTTTTTTCTACTTGTCATGTTCTGTTTTGCAAAACTAGATTACTTTGTCTGACGTAGGATCATTTTTCTTTTCATCCCTTATAATCTTTAGTGACCCAATCATTCATAATGTATAAGCTGAGTGGAATCATTGTGGACATTACAAGTTTTTTGTATAAGTTCATGACCATGAGACATGAAGTGGAGGCATGGCACCACGCTCTCTTGTGCTATACTTCACCCCTTTTAACTGCAGCTAATAAATAATTTAAAAAATGTATCTGCCACCCCACGTGAAATTAATAAAGATTATAGGGTCATGCAGCAACATGTAGATGTTTAGACATAAAAAAGCTTTATATTTCTATGGTTTCTATATTTCTAAGGCTGCTGTTGTGCTTTCAGAGAGGCCGATCTCAGAGGGTCTGAAGTGCCCTTTTCTATGTAACTTGATTCCATCTTATTTGGTGGCATATAAACGTTGACAGAATGTTTTTCCTCTTTTCATAAAGACTAGAAAGAAAACATTTGGAGGTTGAGGCAATAAATGTATTCATCGGGGGAGCACACCTGGTCCACCTAACACTGATGTATTTTCCTGCCTGGTCGACAGCCCACTTCACCCCCAGAAGTTCAAGGCTGAGAGATGCCTCTGGTGCTCTTGATGACATGAGTTTAAGAAAAATAGCTGTGGCTAAAAGGCTTGGCAAGGTGTTCTGCATGGGCATCCAAGTGTGTTTGTTTGAGGGGGTACACTTGACCTCCTCCCTCTCGAGGAGCGATGGAGGAGACAGTGGAGGGCTGCTCAAGGCTGTCAGTCAGACTGATTCTTCTCATGGTGCTACCACTGCTGCTGCACGGCTCCACGATTATAAAACAGTGATTAAGTTGACATGTTGGTATTTGATTTTACATTTTTGTTTTAATGCAGCACTGCATGACTGGATTTTTGTGCTTAAACATAACTGACTCTGGTTGTATTATTTTCTTTATGCTTCAAAGCATAGGTTGCTGCTGCAACATGCTGTGCAATGTTGTAAATGTGAATTAAAAATTAAAAATCTATACACAAACACAGCTAAGTGATGAGATGGGAAACACCATGTTTCTTTTTTAATTTCTCATTTTAATTCAAATGACTTTTAATGATTTGTAAATTTATTTTTAAAACTTTTACCATATGTTTATTTTCTTTTGGTCTTATGCGAAATGTAAAACAATTAACCCAAGTAATTGTAGCAATTATGAAAATAACATTAATTATCAGAAACGTGTACACAAAGACCAAATGGGAACAAACAAATCACTGGTCACTATGGCTACAAAGACACTATTCTCCTAAGTAGTGGTCAGCATGGTGTCCTTGACCTTTGACCTGTCTATTTAGTTGTAGAAAACTGCTCACTGACTTTATAAATGTTTTCAGAAGAATAAGCTGAAGAATTAGCCTGAAGCGTGTGGAGAATGTAGAGAATGATGAAATGAATTATTTCCAATACCTTTGAATAACATAGTTTTACCTGCATTCAGTGTGGCATTACCACATTAAGCCCTAATCTTAGCTTAAAAAAAACTAAAATTAACTTTTATTTTCACCTGCTTCAGTTAGCTTTTATGAATTTTTGACTTAAAATTGGACTAAAACGTCAGTTAAATGCAAGTCTGAACATTGCACAAATACTATGTATTCTCTCCGCAAAAACCTCTTAACAAAGACAAACTACCATCTACCACTCTCTTCGAACTTTGAATCAAGCTTCTTACTTGGTTTTGTTTTCACCATCTCTCATCACTCTCAAGATGATAGTGCTGATTGTGATTTGTATTTTCAAAGCTGGGGCGGGAAAGCGTGGGGGTTTTCAGGGGGTGTAGGTGTTTGCAGCAGAAAAAGACAATACAATTAAATGATTAATACACAGCGGGGCCACTGACAATTAAAACTATTATAGAAATTAAAATGGCATTATGTCACAGTGGAAAGCTGATGATACCCGTGCCGTCTTTTTAAAAGCAATTTTCATAATTCCAATAATTGAAATTATGGCATATTCATTCATTTACTGGGTGAGGAGGGCTAAGAGCGGCTACTAATGAAATGCAATCATTAGCATCCAAACAAAGTAATTGGGTAGTCTTTTATCCTTGGAGATAGGTGATAAGGCACAATCACCCCCATCACCCCCCTCCATCAAAATGCAAAAGCAAGTAATTAAAGCACAGACAAAGATGAGACCAGCACTGCTGCCGTGCTGTACACCTCTGAAAACAGCACTGATTGCCTTGATTAGAGACCTTACTGTACCCTCTGATTTTGTTTATGGATACTCTGACATTCTTGGGGAGTAGAAGGGGTTGGGGGTAGATGGGTGTGGTTTATGAATTTGTTTTGGAGAAGGCTGAGGAAAATCTAGAAGAATGGGTTTTTTTTTATATATGTGCTCTACTCCAAGGTCCCCTTTCTGCCTGTGATGGAGCTTGAAATCACAACTAAGTCCACATTTAGCTCAGTTAGGTATTAGCTCCTTGTACATACTTAAGTTAATGGAAAGTAGTGCTGCTGTGTGTGTGACAATTACCAAACCTGCTCCAGAGGACAGAGCAAAAAGAAAAGGGAGGATGGGTGGAGGTGGAGAGGTGAGCAGGAGAAGAAGAGAGAGATTGAAGTGAGAGGAAGATGGGCACATGAAGAGTCTTGAGAAAAAGAGCTCCTTCTCACTTGTCTTTCTAGTGGGGACACCATTCTCTCTCCTATTTCTTGGCTACCTCCTCTGTGGCGTTCGGGGTGCTTCTTCCCAGTATGTCAGTCCCCCCCCCACACACCACCACCATCCCTCTTCCTCCACAAGACCGCCATCCTTAGAGAGCGTCATTAGGCCCTCCTGGAGGGGAGTCAAGAATATAATGCGAGAGGGGCCACCTTCTAAAAAATAGCCCAGTGGAACCTTTTCTACTTGTGCCGTCCCCTCATTAACACTCTCCTCTGCTCTGCGCCCGCTTCAGACTTCAATCTCACCTCTTTCTCCACTCCTATGTTCATCTCCAGTGCAAGGTAGCTGGTGTATCTACCCCCCTGAGGGCCGAGGAGGGAGGCCATTTATTGCTGGTGGGGCAGACAGTTGTCATAGCCACCTCCTCCCACGCCCTCACCCCATACCTCCACCTCCTCTGAGATGGACTGATGAGAGGATAACAAAAGGACCTGGAGGGGAAAGAAACTCCTCTCCTTATAGCCTTGGCCCTGAAGCCCACCATTCCATTTTGCAGCCTGTGAAAGTAGGGCTTTTCATCTCAAAAGATCAACACATTTCTCTCCTGCAGGCACCTACGCCATTTCTCTGTCCCATTTTCTCCCTCTCCCCTCTTTCTATACACCTTTCTCTTTCTTACTCCTTGGCAAATGGGAAAACTGTCCTTGGTTGCATTCTGTTTTTCAAAGGGTTCAATTCTCCTTTGTACACACTTGATCTGACCCTGTGACAGGCATTAAGTGTGTCTTCTGCCTGATACAGAGGGCTCGTGTTCTGTGTGCTGATGGACACAGCCCATTATCACACACACAAGTGCAAGCACACACACTCGCTCTCTTTCTTTAACACACACACACACGTATACACAAAAAAAAATGCACTCGTTCACATGTCCATGCATGCATACAAGCATGGACTCATGGACATACTGCCCATTTGTATGCATACAATTGCAACACATTCTCACTCTTGACTCTTTACTGAAGCTTGTTCAGGACCCCTTTGGTGTCACTTTGGGTGCCACTTTAGCATACACATGCTACTCAAATGTAGAGCGACTGAGGTTGAAGACTTTATGATTCATGCTGTGCAAAGCTGAAGTTACCTGAATTGTGACAAGAGGTGAGAGAGTGGTGATAAGACATTAAACACAAGGCAAACACTCAAAGCTCAAATCTGTGGGTCATTTAAGGGCAGCAACCAGAGTAACAGCGTCAGTATTTACATGTCCTGGATCTGAGACAGCCTTAAGTCATTTACTTTAATTCTTTTAGACCTTGCTTGGAAAAAAATTAAAAATCGGCTCTCACAACTATAAAACTTCAAAAGATATGCACCAAACCAGTTACATACCCAGCGACACTTTTACCCAAAATTTGAGAGAGTTTTTTTATTTTAAGTGGCCCCTAAAGAGGAACAAAATGTTACTCTCTTTGAAGTCAAAAACCATAAAGTAATCAGGAAACTTGTAAAAATAAAAATTAAATAAATAGAAGACTGACCTTATTTGGGTCATGAACAGATGTTGTGCAGGTTTTGTAGTTTCTTAAGCAAGTGGTTTGTAACAGATGTGCAAAACTTATACTGAAAAAAAAGTTAAAAAGTTAAGGACCTGTTTGGTATTCTTCATTTTCATAATAAGTTTAGCATGTCAGGGCTTGGTATCTACTCATTTGTCTCACATTAGTAATGAGCTATTTTGAGTCAAGTCAAGTCAAGTCAAGTCAAGTCAAGTCAAGTCAAGTCAAGTTAAGTTAAGTTAAGTTAGTCAACATTAATACAACCTGTGGCCACATTGAGGCAGCAGAAACAATGTGTAACAATGCAGAAACAAACAATTTCAGTGCGATCACACACTGAAATGCCATCACCTTAGTGGAGAACCTGTTATTAAACGGTTGTCTAACTGTACATCCAGTAGAAACTCTGTAATGTATTAGGAGTTGTATTTCTGGCCAGCTGATGTAGCTGAAGAACAATATTTCCTCACGTTTAGCTGTTTTTCATTCACACCAAATTCTAAGGGAATGACTGTGTCAGGCTCTTAAGCTAGCTTGTTGCTAGCTGCTAAAGAGCTAGCTTACTGCTAACTTGCTACAGAGCCCTAAAGAAAGAGTCCAAACTTAGAGGTGCTTCATTACAGACAGACAGACAGTTCATGTATCAATTTCAAAAAGATATAATGTGATGTGATGTGATATAAGATTTATATTTAACTATTTATTGGTAAACTGCAGCGTCCATATTGCAGCAGTCACGGTAGTCTTACTTTGCTCTTATCTAGAGTTGCTGAAACTTTAAAATGTATGTGATCATACTAGATCTATCTATCTATCTATCTATCTATCTATCTATCTATCTATCTATCTATCTATCTATCTATCTATCTATCTATCTATTCCACATGTACATAATCTTGAAAGAGGAAACCTCAAATTTAAAATCTTACAACTGAGCAACTGCTGGAAGTTTCCAGTTTACTTAGAAAGGTAGAAAACTGGCCCCTGTTTGCTCTGATTTTTAGTCTTTGGAAAAAACACAGATCTCCATCACTTGTTCCTGTCCTCATTCTCTGCTCTACCTGTCTTTCTCAATGCTCTTTAATTTTCTGTGATTTCTCCCTTGTTGGTGTGTCTCACAGCTGATACAAAAAAAACCCCACAGAGTTTTCAAAAGGCAAAAAATGAGAAAAGAGGCTGAGAAAAAGAGAAAGGGAAGACGAAAGAATGCGTTTGATTAGAGCAAGTTTGCTGTTCATGGCAGACCGTCTGAGAGCCGTGGAGCCATTGTGTTCCTCGTGCATGTGTGAATGTTACAGCGAAACCGAAAGGCTAAAAAAAGACAGACATGAGGAAACATGCACACTGACATTTCTTAATCAAATATGGCAATCAGGGGGCCAACCAACAGCATACCATTTGCAATCCCTTTTAATTCATAATCAAAAGCTGAGCAAATGAGGGAGAAATTGAGAAAGACTGGGAGGAGGGGGGGCAAGAGAGAAATGAGGAAGAAGGAAAGAGGGAGAGAGAGAGAGAGAGAGGGAGGCAGGTCATTACATCTCTTTTTACTGGCCCGATGAGAGCAATGTAGAATTAATCAGAGGCCATTAGGCTGTATTTACTTACCACTGCAGGGGCTCAGGTCCCTCTCTCCCTCTCTGGATACAAACCCTGATAGGATTCGACCCTGTAACACAGGATGGAGCGCGGCAAAGAATAAGGGTATAACGACAATGATCCCGCATGTGAGTGCGTGCGCGTGAGCATGCACGTGAGCTTGTGTCTGTATCCCTGAACATTATGTTGCATCAGGTGGGTGTTGTATGCACCGAGGACACGAGTGCTACAGAGAGGAGAGGTGCTGGAGAGATGCTCTTAAATCAGAGTGTGTAATCCCCTGTGGGGTCAGTCCAAGGCCTCTGATGTTGACTCACAACTCAGGCTATCATACATCTCTCTCTCTCCCCTTCTCTCCTAATGCACCACGGCCATTACTCACCCAGGTCCTGCCAGATCTGACAAAATCTCTGTAATTATGGGCCAGGGGTGCCAAAAGCATCCTGCCACAAAGTTAGTGCCATTTTAAGAAAAATTAAGGGGATAGTTGTAACTAATGGTTTTTGTGATGGTTAATAAATATGTTGTTCATACTGTATAGATCAGCAATAAGCCAAAAATGTGTGTTTGTTGGAATAAAAAAAAATCACAGCTGATGTACAATTATGGAAAAATAACACAGAACTTACACTTTGGCAAATTCAGTGTTAACACAGTAGTACTTTTAAAAGTAGATGTAAAAATAATGACAGTAGTATATATATTTTTATTTTTAATCACAGTAATGTTGGATTGGTACATATTATTTGCAGATACACATTGGAAAGGAAAAAACAGTATCTAAATAAAACTCTGTGCTTGATAGATTTTTGCTGAGTAAGAACCCTGGATCAGTTTAAGACACATATCACTGCATACTTGATGACGGTGTACAATAAAGTAAACAAAATAAGAAAACATTTAACTATAACCAAACACTTTCAAATAAGGTAACAAGCGAGCAGTTTTAGATGTTAGCAAGTCTTTGTAAACACTGATGACTCCATATTTGAAACTATTGTTGTGGAACAGCCCTTTAAAAAAGATAACTAACAACTTCTTACCTGCTGTTTCTGACTAAGTTGAAAAAGCTGTAACCTGTTATTATTTACATCACATTTTTTTAAATAAGCCATAAAGTCTGTAGTTATGTTAGTAATTCAAAAAAAGTTGAAATATGAATATGTAACCTTTATTATACTTTTATTATACTTTTATTATGTTTACCACTGGTCTACAAACCCACTTGCAAAAAGTTAGGACTCTGTGTTTACAGTATGAAATGAGCAACTAAAGACTTGGGAAGTTTACAATGAGCAACCATCTTTGCAGACATTGTTAGTAATTCACTTGTAGAAAAAACTCTTCCTTAAAAAGTAACTGGTGCTGTTTAAAATGTTAATAAACAGGATGATAAACAGTCTCTGGTTTGGATGCTTAGTTAGTTACTCTAAGGGATTAAACACATCAATCAAGGAGATTTTCCTGATACTGAAAACCAAAAAACTGTCCTTTAATGTCCATTATTTGCCTATTCATTATCTATAAAGCAGTAATAATTGACTTATTAATAAAGCCATTAGTAACAACTGATAAAGCTTTTATAAAGTGTGCCTTATTAGAGAGTCACACAGGTTTTCTCTCTGCAGAGGTGTAGCTGTGAAATTGTGCATTGGAGAAAAAAAAAAGTGTGCACAGGGGTTTCTAGTTATTTTGCCATGTGACATCCTCAAATTGCAACTCCAGGGTCAGCTTTCAATGACCACAGAGGTTAACTCTCCAGGCTAGACGGCACTTCAAAGCCCCTGGCACTGGCTGACCACGCCATTACAGCACAAACCTCTTTAAACAACTGATAGTGAGACAAAGGAGGCTGTGGCATACTTTCTGTGGGCGATATGAGCAAACAGTTAATGACGTTTACTTAAGATTACCAGAGCTCACCACCAAAGGAGTCTGTCTTGGAAAGAGAAAGAGCCAGCAGAAAAGAGAAATAAGGGAAAGAACAAAAGGAAGGCAATTCAACACTTTAGTCATTTAGTCCACATTGTTGTTTGTCTGTTTGTTGGGTGTGTCAGAGGAGTGGAGGAATGCTGTGTTTAGAAGTGAATAATTCGCTCGGGCCTTGAGTGACACACACACACACACACACACATGGGCACAACTGTGCCTGCTCACAAAGGCGTGTGAAAAAAAAGCATCTCATGAATAAAAGATAATTTAAGTAGAATGAAATTTTCTCAAACAGTATCGCTCATCAGGGGATTCAGTAAGTGGATTTTGAAAACAAAGAATGCGTCTTCATGTAGATCATGTTGAGTGGATCATGATGTTTAGTGTGTGATATGAACAAATACAGGATTGCAAGTGAGAAACACTGTCAGCTTAAAGAGGCAGGTGACAGCGTATGTTGATTTATGATGAAGTGAATAAGCGAGAGATTTTTTTTTTCCATTATTTTGCTTTGGGTGTTCCTTTTTCTGCAGCGCTATTTATCATTCATTTACGTTAGCAGATGGGTCAGTCACCCAAAATCACAGAAGAAAGATGAAAAACAGTGACAAGGACCAAAAAACATTTTACTTATTCCTGAAGGTAACTGGCAGTGGTGGAAGAAGTTCTCAACTCTTTTACTTGAACATTACAGTATGTTAAATTTCCACACAAAAATGTTTCCAAATTTTTCCAACAATGTTCAAACTCAGAGAAATCTGTTATTTTATTCAAGTTAACATTGCATTTCATTTCATCTCTTACTTCTGTGCTAATACTGTTCAGAAAGTGAGGAAGGAAGTCAGCAAATGTGACTAATCGTGTTAAAACTTTAATGAAATACCTCGTCTGTGAGCCTGTGAGTCAGCCAGATAAATTTTCTTATGTAATGTTAAGGGTTACTGATATAAACAAATCCCATGATCCCATGCCACTTCATGACGTCAAACTACGTCTTTTGTTTTCTTTTGTTTGATTGAGAGACCTTTAGTGGCAGAAATTACACATTAAGCAAAAGTAGCAGTACCTTAATGTAAATGTACTTATTTGAGCTCAGAAAAACATCTTAAAGTACAGAATTAAAGATAAAAATCCAAAACAATGCAGCTTGTTCAGACTATCATACGTTTCTCTTTCTTAATCTGCAAATGAACTGTTATCTAATACGCTCATCAGTTAAAAGTAAAATGTTTCCCATTAAAGGTTGAAAGTAGAATTTTAGAGTCAAATCAAATAGAGAATAAACCTCAAGTACCTCAGATTTGTATTATGTTTTTTTTGGTTACTTGGGAATAGTTGAAACAAGCCATAATCACAACACAGCACAGCTACGCCTTATCAACTTTGCTATCATACTAGAGTTTCTTATTTACACATTTGACAGATACGGAGCAACATTAGCTATCATTTAGAGTTTTATTTCTTGCCACCTAATAAACGTAAGTCCAACTCTCATACTTCTTTTTGCTCTGTTTTTTTATGAGTTTAATGAGTTGAAAGGTGCCGAAACCCCTCGTCATTCTGAAATTGTCGCTCTTAACGACTTATTGTCTAAAAAGATAGTGGTTTAAGTTTATGAGGTATCCATTTTGACGCTACTTTTGAAAAATCTTAACAGCAGTTTTTATTTCTAAAAAATTTTGTCAACTCAGAATAAACAAGTATATTATATTTCATGTTTGAGCATCACACCAAATTAGAAAACTTAGTGTATGAAACTAATCTACTTTCTTATCTTTATTCCACTTTTAGTAAGTAGAAAATTGATCATTTTTGACGTTTCATTTATTTATTTTACCTTTATTTTACCAGGAAGTTCCATTCAGATAAGGAAATCTCTCATACAAGACAACACTGTGATGTGGGTAAACTGACCTCTTAAAGTAGGTTTAAAGGCAATATTCTGTTCAAGAAAAAGTACATTAAGAGGAAAAACAACATTTTCTTGCCAGATGCTTATTCTATTTATGAACACAGTATATGTGTTATAAAAGCTGTTTTCACTTTACCCACATATACACAGGCAGTGTATGTATATCTATTGGGTGTGGCTGGAGTTCCCACACCTTAAAACTCCAAAGTTTACCTTCTAACTCTCCTCCCTTCCTCCCTCCCCAACAAACAGAGAGCCAGACGTCTGTCTCCGCCACACAGATACGACTGCAGCCGCACTGTAAAAGGCACCCCAACAACTGCAGCTGATTCCTCCCAGAGCGTGTAATTTTCTCATTTAGCTCACAAGCGTTCGGCCCGACACCAATTAGCACGGGGCCCTGACCTCGAATGTCTGCACCAGGAGACACGGCAGTGAACGCTGCACCACGTGGCGCACCTCAATCAGCCGCTTGCACCCTCTTTTCTATTTTGCAGCCATCAAATCATTGCCATATACATAATTCATACACCTCAGATTTGGAGGTTTATTATAACCTCCTCTCTAACTCTAAGAGTATGATTATATCTTCAACTTTATAAAAATAGGAGGATGGGCTGTCTCTCTGTTCCATCTACATATCATCTCTCAAGAACCCTTGTTTTACGTAGCCTCAGCGACTGCTCTCAGTATCAAGAAAAAGACAGGCTTAATGCATGTCATTTCTACATCACTGATCAATACCTTATGATCATGTTATGAGGGATTGCACACTGGTAATAGTTTAGATCTCCAACCAGGTGAAAGCAGACATTAATGCATGCTCTTACTTTGTGCACCCTCTTATACGCTGTGCTGTAAAGAAGGAAACACCTATTTTTTTTATTTTCTCTGGCCAAGTTATGCAATACCAAATCTCACCATAGGAGGGTGGGGTCATACCAAAGTGCTAGTGCTGTCACCCATGCCCTCTTAACATGAGGGAGCCATGAATGTCAGAAGGGAGGGTGTAATGGGCTTTGGGCTATCTGAATGTAATGGTGAATGGAAATGAAACCTTGATGACTGGGAAAATTGGAAGCAAATTGAGCATTTTTTCTTGTTCAGGTAAATGATGGAGTCAACTGTATTAGGAATAATAATTATATGATGCACAATTAACCTGTAATCTGTACTAAAGCTCATGGTTTTCTTACTGTGAATCTCCGTGTAGACCTGTAGTTCTTGGTAATGAATTTGTAAGGATGACACATTAGTTTAAGCTACAATTAGATGAACTTTGGCTGTTTTGTCATTAACCTCTTGTTCTCATCTTGTTGTCGAAATTCACATTTAGTGGACCTACATTATTCTAATTAGCTTCCTGATGCACTTATTTTGATTTAATTTGATGATGTTTGCACTTGTGTCTACAGGCTCGCGATGTGCGTGTGTGTGTGACCGAGTGTTTACATATGTATATGCATGCATGCGAGTGTGTGTCTGTGCGTCCATTTGCACGTGTGTGCATGCACATGTGTAAGTGTGCAGCATGCACATGTCTCTCCTCCTTGACGTCGTCTGTGCACCCCACCAGGCAGCTCTTGGCCTCCTCCTTTCATTGCTAAGAAACCATCCATTCTGTGTGAGTAATCAGAGCTGTGCCTCCAGGAGCCCAGCCAAGCCTCTCATCCATGGGCTGCTCAAGAGCTGCTTTAATTAACCATCATACCACAGATGGGATCAATTTTTCCCCCCACCCCCTCTTTCTCTATGCCTCTCTCTCTCCCTTCTATCTCTGCTGCTTCTTTCCTGCACCCTTCTCTCCCATACACAAGCCCCATAATTGCACTGGAACAGTGCCAGCAGTCAGTCGGGCCCCAGACTGCAGGCCTCTCCTCTCCCTCTGTTCTCCTCCTCAGCCCCTGGCCTCACCTGCTCAATACCTTATTAGTGTCAGGATCTGTAGAGAGCCATTGCGGATTAACTAAAGAGATGTGAGATTGATTTCTGCCCCTGCAGATAGAATTGAAGTTTTCTTCTTGTGTGTACGTGCAAGTGCATGTACATATGTGTGTGTGTGTGTGTGTGTGTGTGTGTGTGTGTGTGTCAGTGAGGGACAGAGAGTGAAAAAGAAGAAGTAGTAGGAAAGATATTTCAGAGTGACAGAAAAAGGACTGATTTTTTTTTCTTTTTGTCTACAGTCTGGCAGAAACATACTACACATATGCGGAAATGCATGTTGCCTGTGTTTGTGCATTACTCTTCTCTAGTATGTATGAGGGTTTTTGAAATGAGGGTTTGCTAATTTGCTATTGGAAGACCCACTTCAGCCTCTGCCTCTCTCACAACAAATTAATCCCCTCTCTTGCTTTACCTTCATTGGTTTTCATGTTGCGCTATGGAGGCACTACACAGACCTGTATCCCTCAGTGTTTTCTTGAGAGAACTCCTGCACCCACACCCGTGAACTCGTACACACACACACACGCACACGCACACACATGGATGAAACATGCATGCACACCCACCTCCACCCCCCAATCTGAAAGTCCAATCTCAGATTCTAATCTGCCGCAGTAATAGTCACAAGAAATGACCTGTTCAGGGAAATATGTTCACGAAAATAGCGCCCTATTGATTATTCATGGCCCGGGCATTGCTATATGTGTGTCAACGAGGTCTCAGAGGCAGCCAGTTGGGCGAGAGATTAACATCTATTTCAGAGATAGGTGAATTTGTTGTGGAGGAGAGCATGGGGGTGGGGATGGGCGGGCTGTGTGTGTGTCTGTGTGTGTGTGTGTGTGTGTGTGTCGGTGTGTGTGAGAGCAGTTGCAGGAGGTTGGGGCTGGAGCGGGGTGGAGGGTTGTCTCCTCAGGATTGTGCTGTAATCACAGGCCTCCGTCTGCATGGCACATCTCAAGAGTGGTGTCAGCTGGGCTCTCTTCTGTTTGCTAATAGCAGGGGGTCAGGCCTCTCTCACAAAGAGGTGCGTTTGATCCCCAGGTATGGGACACGGAGGGAAAGAGGTGACACTACTGAATACTAACAGGGCGAGCTACACGGTTGCTTATCTTTCATCTGGTGCGTGTGTGTGCGTGCATACATTTGATATCTGAATTGTATTTGTGCAAACAGATTAGAGGGTTTAAAACTTGAAAATGTGCTGTGGATTCCTTTTTTTTCTTTCAAGGTCTAAAAAAAAAAGCAGAAACTGAAACTAATGCTACTATTCTGTGAGTAATACTATCGCTAATATCAATACTAATACTATAAGCATGCAGCAGATAAAACAGAGGCCCTTCCAAGTAGCCTTGAGCAGCCAAACAAACTTTTTGAACAAATCCATCCTGCTTCTTGTTGTTGTGTGATGGCAGGTGCATTGCCTTTGTGTGTTACAGCTGCTGATTTGTAGTGTGGTGTTTGTGCGTTTGTATAACAGCCATTGTGGTGGCGGTTGTGTAGCAGTTCATGGGTCCCAGGGCCCAGCTGCCAGAGTGAGGCAGAAGAGTCAGACATCATTGTGGTGTGATTTCTTCCTCTCCTTGCAGATGGAGTGTTTTTGTCAGAGCGAGGGCCACTGTGATTGCCTCTTCGCCAACGGTGTCAGCCCAGGATAATACCGCAGCCGTCCCCCCAGGAACAAAACAGGATCAGCACAATCCATTTTCTTCTTCTCTACCAAAATGGAATAATTTCAAAGAGACAATCCCTGGTAGTCTCCAAAGCCCAGGAAAAATCAAAAGACAACCATTATGGCAAAAATCGTGAAAGAGGTGTTCCACCTTTCCCCTTAGCTCCGCCAAATACTATGCCCAGCTCTAACTAACAAGCACAGCCACAGATAGACAATGAAAGTGGATTGAAGAGCAAAGCTAGCAATCTCACAAAACAGAGCACTAAAGCGATACATGAAAGATGCATGCACACAGACTACAGATGAAGAAACTGCAAGAATAGTCCCCAGTATGGCCCCCTCGTATTAGGCGGCACACTCAGATCTTTACATTCAAAATATGGTGGTTCTATGAGTCCATACATCCTCAGCAATCCGAGTTCTATGGCAACCTGCCCTTTACAATCCTAATGACACTTCAGCAAAGTGTGGTGGCTGAGAGAGGGCGGGAGCCGGGAGGCTTTCCCTCTGAAAGAGCTGAGAGCATCTTATTGGGAAAAGGGGCTAAGAGTGTTGTTGTGATGCCTGACTCCATATTCTCGGGTCATAGATATTCAAGAACCGCACCTCCTTTTCCATTCTGCCTTCCTGTCGCCATAACACATAAGTCGGGACACGGAGTCCTGTAGTCAGCCACCTGCAAATGAATATGTGTGCAGAGATAGCGGCGTGATGGGGCTTGAGCTTGATGGTCTGATGTGTAATAAAGATGGGGGACAGGCAGGAAGACTTTTCTAAAGGTACTTTCTTCTGCACGTTAAGGTGTAACAGAAATGATCAAAAGCGACTTATCTACACTTACCTGTCGCTTTTTTTATTGCTCTCTTCAAGAGAAATAACTCTTCCCGCATTTCTCAAGAACTTGGAATGACACATCATATGATGTTTGAAGCTCTGCTATGCACAGGTGCTTGAAGGACAATATGGGAGTAGTTGTCTTTTATTGTACAGTGTGAATGAATGAAGAGTGATTGAGTGCAGTACTCCATGCCACCTCGAGCAGAAGTATTGCAATGTGAGGGCCGGAGAGAGAGAGAGAGGGTGAGAGAGCTCTAGAGGCCTAAATGAGGTGAAGGGAAGTGGAAGTGTCCAGTAGGGGGTCTGCTTCTATGGGAAGGGAGAGGAAGGAGGTGGTGGTGGTGGTGGTGGTGGTGGAGGGGTGCTTGCTCTACACAACGCCTGGGTGAATGCATGAGGGTTTGGGGCTAAGTGTCTCATCAGCATCCAGCTCAGGTGCTACCAGGGCCCACGCACTAACTATGCCCTGACTTGATTGTAATTGCCTGAATTCAACTCCCGCTGCTCCCTCCTGGCAATATCACAGGCACATTTAACTCCAGAGAGCCTGGGGACCGTGCAGCAGGGCCACAGAGAGCAGCTGACTGCCTCTTGTTGAAGCCTGTGGGCTGCAGGGGGATCCTCTCTTGTGCTGTCTGCTTTGCAGGGGAGGGTCACAGGTGCATGCACCCCCTTCCTCTTCTGGATGTTTGTGAACATGAAACAAGTGCGACTGCATCGGGCGTACTCCGGCAGTGATGGCATGAGCATAACGGAGGTATTTTTCTTTCCTAATGTCACCTTTATGAAGAGTAACAATTTGCCCCCGCCCCCCTCCCCCAAGCTGTCCCGAGGCCCCTTGTTACAAAGAGCTACAGTACGTACAAGTTTTCAACTTGCACAACCAAACCTCCAGCAAATGTTATTCATGAATAATGTAACTTCTTTAGAAATTTTCGGCAGTGTATTTGTGGGTTTTTCAAAGCTGTGAAAAAAAAAAAAATCGGACCACAAAAAAATAAAACAAACACTTGTTCCTGTCAGCCTGTGTTTATCATGTCCAATTTAAAGCCAAAGAATGCACTTGATTGCTTCATATTGGCACCTACAGTACACTTATTTTACACACAGTTGTGAAAATCCTTATCAAGCTGTGGTTATGTTAATGTTTTGGGTTTGAAAATTGCTCGAGTCTACTTTCAGAAGAAGAAGAAAAAAAAAAAACCCTCCAGATGACGGAAATAATTGAATGAAAAACACGAGACCACCATCAACAAATTTACAGCAAGTCCATTTGGGTTTTTCTAAAAAACAATGCATATGAATTCGACTCCAAATCTGTGGTTAAAGAACATTCAAACTGCCTACATTTGAGTCCTTTTGTTTGTGACATTTGTAACTGACAAGGCCATGAATGAAGTACTTCGCTTTCATGCCGACAAAAGCCCCCCCCCCTTTTTTTTTTCAAAAACAAGATACAAAATTACGAGCAGAAATAGACTTTCCAGTGGTTATACGTAATTTATGTTTCCCAATCGGCCAGCTTTGGAAACTGCAGCAGGGTTAACTTAAAAAAGTTAGCCTGTGGTGCTCCTCATCCTGTGATAATAGGGCTGTCTGTAATGAAGAACAGGCTTGTTGCCAACAGGTGGTCTCTTTAAAAGACCAGAGCCACAGCACTCAGGATGAGAAAAAACTGCCATGGCAAAATGTGTCAGAATCTAATGTTCTGCAGAGTGAAAAGCCTGTTTTCTGTCTTTTGTTCCCAGCTAGAGATTTAGCCTTGTTCCTCATTGTTCGGGGCACAAACGAGCAACAGTCTTTTTTGACACGGAGCCACAGATGAATAAAGACTGGAGCTGACTAGTCACAGGAAAGAGCTTTCTTTTTGGAGGGCTTGGAGCCCATTAAGAGTTTGTGAGATATGAATGGATATGAATCCTCTCCTTCGACCCCACCAAAAAATACAACCGGACCCATAGAAGACAAGGAACACCTCTGTGTCTTTTTACCGAGGTTCCCAAGAACATAACAAGAAATCAGGCAGAGGGAGGACTGATTGACAGGCAGGAATTACATGGAGTCAATGAGGAAGTGGCTCTTTGTTCATTTGAAAGGGTACACTATGCCCACCCAACCTTCGAAAATTAACCACTGACACTAATGTTGACATATTGACTTTATACTCTTGACACAAGCTGCAGGAAATAAGCCAGGTAATTACAAACTGCGTTACTCTGATATAAACTTAATGTTTTTAGCTAAATTCGTTTTTGCAGGAAGCTGCAACGCGTAGTGTTCTCCTGTAATAAAACAGACAGGATAAAGATAATGAGATATTTAGTGAGCCACTTCATGCAGACGCTAGTCAACGTGCGCGGCTCAATGGGCAGATGATGGGTGGATCCCTGCAAACGCAGCCCACAAAATACAACCTTTTGTCCGACTCTATAATCCATTTGTTACACTCAGACCAATTTGTCCTCATTAACCCTCATAAGGGGACTGTGTCTGAGACAAAAGCTCCCGGGGAACAATGAGCTACACCCCCACCGTCCCTCCACGTCCATCCACATCACTGCAGCTCAAGTGCTCCCCTTCCCAGCACATTGTGGGCCCCTTGTTACCCCAGAAGGTTCCAGTGTTTGAGCACTGGAGACGGACAGAGCCGAACAAGTGAGGTACACCTGAAAGAGGGGGCGAGAAAAGAGAATCCCCATTTCCGCGTTGAGAATGAAATATCTTCCGCAAAAAAAAAAACAAAAAAACACAATGCAGCGTCTTCTATTGTATGCAGGTCACTCCATCAATCAACTCTGAAATAAATCTTGACGTGAAATACAAAGAGCGACTGCAAAGAAAAGGAAGGGGAGTTACAGTAATTTCCGTGAGAAAGTTGTTTTTTTTTTCTTTTACTACCATTTCTGTTTGTCACACCTGTTGCAAGTGTTGCATTTAATATTTGTCGTTTTGTGCCATGAGAAGAAGCACAAAAGGAGTTGGATTTTTGAGCACCTTAAACTTAGATTCTGTTGGCTTTGAACGTCAGTCGTTGCAGTGCTTTCATTCAGTAAACCATGACCTGGTCAAGGTATTTGCTTCAAAGAACCTCATTTTTGATCAGTTTGTAAGAGTTTTAATGTTTTTAAATGGTGAATATGTCATTGGGAGATATAGTTACATCTCTCATTTTAAAAACTGGCTTAAACAGAAAGCCTTGGTAAGCGAGGGCATTCACTAAATTAATATACTCTAGTTTTATTTTGAGGTACTTGTAAAAATAATGCTCTCAGTTAAATTCCTCTTTAACTTTGTTTAACATGTTTTGTCTCTTTTTGGGGGGGAAAATGAAATACACTTAAAATGAGAGTGGAGGGAGGTGAGGAGGGTCTTCAACCATGACTATACACAATGAACAACTGTACTTACACGTACTGCATTTTCTTTTTAATGACAGGTGACAGCATAGTTTAAGGTGCATCACTACCTCGACAAAGCAAGAATGGAAATGAGTGAAGACAGTGAGAGGTATGTAATATTTATATTATCGCATGTATTTTCAACAAAATATCAACATTTCTTTCTTATATAATTATTATTGATCATTGTGTTTGGGTACCTAGAATGGAGATGCCTTTATTGCACCAACAGATATGATTTTTTAATAACCTGTGCTCTCATTTTAAGTCATATTTATACACAATTAATCTAGAAAAGTGATACATTTGTCTTTGAAAATTACTTCTATTCCGGGGTCATTGTAAAACATCATGGTCACGATCCATTTTTGCAGGTTCGGGCTTCAGGACTTTTTCCTCTGCTGAACAGTTCAACTTGAATTTTAAAACCGCTTTAAAAAAATAAATACAGATTATTGTCAAATCAAAAATATTACTGGATAACTGTTTACTTTATTTATTAAGAACGAGGGCCCAGAGGTTCACTCATAACAAAAAAAAAATTTGAATTACTGCTTGAGCCACTTGCTAAGTTACAGCTCTACACAAAAGCCTTTTATAAACAAGTCACAGTGTCGAACGCAGCGGCATCCCATTTAATGCTGGTTTATTGGGTCTCCAATATGTTTTCCAAACAGAGTTGCAGTAATCAGGTCATTTGTTATAATGACAACCATTAGGGGTGATCATTGTCACACAGCAGTCAGCTAGATAAATCAGGTGCTCTCTCAGATTCATCTGAGTCACACACACACACACACACACACACACACCTTCCTAACATTAGTGTTTATCATATTAATGACTTATTCAGTTTCTTTTCAGAGGTGCAGTTCAGATTGTTATATTGACTATAAGAGCTGAAATTACTTGTTGTTTGTCAGGACATTAATCAGCAACAATTGATAATTCATTAGCTGCTTGAGTTAAAGAAACAATTTTGATGATTTACATTTAATTAGGTGTGTGTTGAATCTTTTTCTATCACTGAATGAGGTTACACAACAGTGATTGAACCTTTGACCAACTATGAAAGTATTATAGTATTTATATATTTTCTGTATTACAAACTGTGTGTCTGTGGTGAAATTTCCAGAAAAAAATGCTGTGGTAATTGAATTTCTCATATTTTTAAGCCTGGGCTGTATTCACATGTTTTGGTGTGCAAATGGCTAGCACTTACTGAAGTTTTGTTGTCTTCTGTTTCAGTAGACTGCCTCCAGGGGGAGCAGCAACATGGCTGCAGTGTAACCTGTTGGGGCAACTACAACTAACATTATTTCTTTTTTTTTAACCACTCACAAGCTGCAGCTGTTGTTCGAAGTGTCTAACAACATTATTGAAACATTATTGATTCTTTAGAGACAGAGTTTTTGTTTAAGGCATTTAACAGTTTGACAGGATTTCTGGTTAAACAGGACAAGTCCTTTTTTTTAAGATCAAGGTTTATCTCTGTAAAGCTAATAATGCTAAATGCTAAATAATGTTGTCAAACACTAACAGCAACAACTACAGCCTGTAAGTGGAAAAAAGTAATTTCAGTCGACACATTAAAGACTGTTGTGGTTGCTACAGCTCCCCCCTGAGGCCAGCTACTGCAACAATTACAAAACATGTGGAGAGAACCAATTGTTTGCACAACTAAACACGCAAAATTGGGCACCAGGTTCAAAAATATCTGACTTTTGCGAGAGGCATTATTTAAATCTTTTAAGTGAAAAACACAAGTTGACTTGTAATAGCTATAGCTAAAAATGTGCTAGTAAGAAACTTTTTTCCATGCCTTTTCATAGAATCCAGCTGAGTGCAGCATAAGCTTGATGTAAAAAAGCCAATTATTGTTTGACTTCTTTATCAAAACTTTAATGGTTTAATTTGCTGCCCCAGAATTCAGCAGCATGTAGTGTGTAACTACATTTACTGTTACTGTCAGTAACTACAGGTCAACAAGGGCTGAATTCTTAAGGATTACAACTCTGAATCCATTGATTACTTTTTTTCCACACCATAATTTTATAACCCAAATGATTAATAGTGTAGAAAAAAATGTAGATGAAATGAAATTGAAAAATGAATCATTAGTTGTAGCCCTATTTTTCACAAATAAAGAAATGACCTGATTTGAATCAGACTGCCTTTTAAAGTCAACAGTTGAGCTTATAATCAAAATACAAGTTCAAGTTTTCATGAGGGAAAAAAAACCTTTATTTACAGAGCAATTACATCTCATCAACTACAAAACTACATGTGGGAATGGAGTTTTTCTGTCTGTAATGGCCATGTTTGAGTACACTGACAGACATGCTCAGAGACTTGGTGTATTACAGTGGACCTTCTGCTCCATATCCAGGCCCGAATTCATTGACCCTCTTCAGTAGTGCAGCTTTCACTGCACTGATCTTCTCATCAAGCTCTGTGAGGCTGCAGGCCTGAAGAAGAAAACAACTGATCAGTTGATTGAAACAGGCTTAACTCCACCAACAAAGTGCAGTGAAAGGAAAGAAAAAGAGAAAAAAACATCTAACCTGAGCAGAAGTCTTTGGTCGTTTGTGCAGGTGACTCTGCAGGAAAAAGCCCATAAGTTAACATGAGAGCATTCAAAACGCCGACATTAGAGTCCCTTTGTTTGTGACGTTTTTAATTGAGGTAACAAGAAAACTTGCTAAAGATTATGAGAGGTGTGTGCAATCATTTAATTTTAAGGTTAATTTAATTATGTTTTGGTTTTGTTGATGTGACAGCAGCTAAAAACAGTTAACATGGGAAAAGAGATAAGAGTGGTAACATCTGCCGAATGTTCTCAATCAAACTTGAGCAGACAACATCACAGTTAAAGGGCATGTGTGTCAGACTGTTCAGAGAAATGTGTTTGCTCACACACCTTCAAGTCTGAACTGTAAAAGCCATATGGAATTGTTCATTTCTAAGATGCTACATAATTTGCTAAGGAGCCCCTTTGCTGTTCAGTGCTAAGATGTTGTTGAAATGAAAATCGTTGGCCAACTGCGCACAGCTCTAAAGAAAACACCAAACTACAGTATTTTCAGAAATTGAAAAAAAAAAACCAAAAAAAAAAACCCCTCCGAATATAAAAGACCCCATCAGTTTATTCAAAGACACTCGACATCTCTTGCTCTGCTCACACAAACATGCAGTGAGTCAAAAGCAGATGGAGAGCAGCATACTCACAGAGGCAGCATGCGGTGTTGAGAAATACCAGTGTGAAGAGGCATGCAGCTTCTTAAGCACACTTACTCAGATAACTAAAAATACGCTGGACAGACTCCTTCAGGATAGGAAATTAGAGTCTGTGTGGCTCTGCCGAAGACTGTCGGTCTGAATATAAAGTCCAATAAATTACTTACTGCTGTCTTTTGAGTCTGCACTTCTCTATAGAGCATGCTGTAGTAAAAAGTAGTCATTCCTCAGTGAGCTTTCAGCAGTGACCCAAAAGTTAAAGTAAATTTAACCTAACGCGTTGCATTTTTGACTCAAATCAACTTAAGTGAAGCTTGAGAAGGGAAACGTGTTGAAGTGGAGCATAGCAGGGGAAACTCCATTAGCATCGCGCACATACTCCCCTCAGTAAGTAGATTTCATTTTGAAATAATTTTGCTCACAGCAAAACAATATCCTGCATGCCAGTTTTGACATCATACACAAGAACTGCACTGATTGACAGAGCGGGCGGGAGATGGAAAAACTAAAAATTCTCAAAATACAATGTCAGTTGTTGTCTGAACTGTTTAATTCTTCCCCTGTTTCGGTTTTCTTTCAATGAAAGTATCCTAAAAAGAGGATTTACAAGTTTTGTTTTGTTTTTTTACAAGAGAGGAAATGCATTCAACAGGTTTGATAAACCTCAAGAATTGATAAAAGCATTTTGGTGAGTAACATTAAATGTAAACATAACTTTGTTCATTTACAAGAAGGAAACCTTAATGTTTAACCTGGAGAATGAGCTAAAGTGTTAGAGCGCCACAGTTCAAATGACTAATATTATTAAGTGCCTTTTATGTATTCGATCTAAAGCCACAAGACTCACCGTGGACTGAAAATACTCAGGTGAGAGTCCCTCCAACTCCAGGATACGATCCTCCAGCTTCTTTAGTCTCTGATACACACTCAGTGGAACTGGACCTGCTGTGGAACAAACACACATACACCTGTTGAGCAGCCTGAAGCTTGAAGATGTTGTTGTAAATGACAAATTTATCAAGCAGAAACAGTAAAAAGTAGAAGGGTGCAGATTGTGAGGAATGGCTGTAAATTTAAAATGAAGCAGCATAATCAGGTAAAAATAAACAACTGGGCTAATTTTTAGACCTCGACTTTGTGTCTTATTCAGCAACATTAGTTTAATGTGTTACATTTCCAACACATTGTGATATTAAATTGCAATCATTTAAAACATGGGGACTTTTTCTTTCAAAAAAGTAATTATTTCTGTTAAGGAGCTAGTTGAATTTTTGAAGTGACATGTGACCCTTAAAGATATGTAAAACATACATAACTTAAGACACAGTTAAGTAGCATTTGTATAACTTTGTCTCTGTCAGTCACTGACCTGTTGGAAGTTTTAGGTGAGTCTCAATGTTTAGAAGTCGCTCTTCAATAGCTGCATTTCCACAGTCTCTTGGCCCCCTCTGCTTCTCCCCGGACTCTCCTTGACCTCCCCCACCACGAGTCTGAGGCCCGTACGTGTTTACCACCCGCGTTACTAACCGGTCAATCAAAATAACACATAAACAGAAGCAAGCAGGCAATATTGAATAAAACTGTTGCAGTTTCAATTTGTGTAGCACTTCTTTTCATTTTTTATTCCTGACAGCATGCTGACCCCAGAACAGGTATTTTTAACAATACATGTGATGTACTCTAGTGGTATTTGACTGTATTTGTATTAGTTTTGTATTAACTTTTGAAATATTAAAAGTAATCAATATTTAAATTGAGCCTGTGACTGTTTCAAATAAGTATAATTTCAAAACTAATGGTTACAGTTTGTAAAATTAAAGCTTCTAAGAGATGTCAAATTGACATTTGTTGCAAATATTTATTTTCTTACCTTTAACGTGACTTTTAAAACCAGGATAAGGAGTGAAAACTGCATCTGTTCTTGCACAGCTGTTTTCTAGAAAGGAGAAATTTTGATTTAAAAAATGCATATAGAATTTAATGTGATTTAAACACACACATAACTGTTAACATTAGTGTGTATTGTGTGTCCTCATTTCTGTAACTGGTGCCTCACACAGGCCTTGAATTAAAAAAAGGCTCTCTGTCTCCTATTTTTCTGGACTAAGCTGGTTGTGTTTTGAGGCCGAGTGTGTTAGCTACTTCAGCACCACTCTTGGAGCAGTTCAGCCTGACCTCTCGCCTGTGGAAATCAGCTCTCTCCCAAACATTGGCAATCTGTGTGCAGGCTCCCTCTCCACCCTACCCCCAACCTCTTTCACATTCTCACCCTGATTGCAGTCGATCACGTTGCAAAACTCGCGCACATTGTTTTCATTGATCTCCATCTGCTTGCGTTCCATAAATGCAGATATTCTTCGCTCAATCTGGGGTTACAAAGGAGAGACAACACAGATAATCAGATACAATGGATTGATGAGCTACTCATAGATGTCAACAATGCAATGAGGTTTTTTTTTTTTTGCCTATGTAAGTCTGATGATCAGGGCAAATGGGGAGCAGCAATTTATATCACATGGAATGGGAAATGTGGCAGGAATTTATTCCAGGTAGCCAAAAAAGTTGAATTGCTTGCCATCATCACATGATAGAATATGAATACTGTTTGCTTGGCTACCAAAATAAATGCACAACAGAATGGGGCCTCTTGTCCTTCATCCACATGCAATCTCAGAGTAATGAGCATCCACTTCATAATCCATCAAGGACCTGGCCCTCTCTCAAAGCCCTCCAGCAATGTGGTCTGTTCTACCCGTCCACAGCACTGAAGAACCCCTTATTCTCCGCTGAACCCGGCTTATCAGATCTCCATCAAGCATTCGCTTCACTGAGACACGTCATGTGCACATCCTTGGGAGCAATTACTTATGATTATTCATTTGCTTGACAGGGAGTAAAGAGGGCTCTAAAAATGTCACTGCCAGAACAGCTGACAGATCTGCTGACTGAGACCAACCTCTGACTTTCTGGCTCTGATCTGAACCATGACATCATCAGCCGCCGTCTTGCTTTCTGCATCCTCTGAGCTCGGAGACTGGTGCTCAGCCAGTGCAGTCATCTGCTCTTTGAGTGACGATGAAGTGACAGCATCATCTGTTGTATTATCTTGTGTAGATGATGTGACAGCATCAGCATATACCAGTTTTTGTAAGCTTTCTGAAACAGCCTGTATCAAGAGTTGGGCAGAGAGATTAGAGAAAAAATAATAACGTTAATTCAAAGGCTCTTTTTTGCGTAGACATGAAAGTAATTATTTTCAAATAGCTTTGTGCCAATGAAATAACGATTTAGTAATAATTTCTTCAAACTTGTTTCAGGAAAACCTTTTAAAGACAGCATGCTAAAATCGCACAATTTAAAACAGGCTGAAGTCTTGAAATTAGAACTTTACCTGTAATTTAGTGATATGCTCCTGCAAACAACTGTACATGTGAGGATCTGGAGTTGATGGAAGATCCACAGCATCAGTGTTGACTTCTATTCTCAAAGCAGCCTCATTTAATTTGAGCTGAATTTCAAAACATAAAAAAAGTGAGTTTACATTGCCTGGACATCAGTATAAATCAGATTTAATGTTTAACACAAGACAGCAATGTATATTTTCTTTTGATAACAATTATGGGTTATTAATTTAGAATAAATGGCAATCATTTAATGATACCAGCTTCTTTAATGTGTACTACTTGTCCAAAATTGTGCCATACTGTACAAAAAGGGTTGAGAAGCCAGTAAAGTAATGTTCTTAAAGCTAAAGACTTGCAGTAGCTTTTGCACATGATAAAAGTAGAAAACGTGCACGGACATTTATACCATTTGAGAGTATAAAAATGTCGTGTAAATATATAAATTAAGTAAATTATGCATCAAGTACTTATTCAGTTATTCTTATTTTAAAAGACAACGGTCAAGTTGAGATCATACGTACGGAATAATGCAACCAAATCAGAAAGTTACTAAACCATAGGAATACTATTTATGACCTTATTTAAATAAAATGTTAGATGCATATTGCAAAGGTAGAGCTATAATAAGAGCTTCGTACGGAGAAACATTAATGACAATGAAATTGAAGTGAAATCAAGAGCTTTTGTTGCTACTTTAGCCATGTCTGAACACGGAGCTGGTTGGCAATTGAATAATGTAAATTACAATTCAGCAGAAAGCCAAGCACAGTGACTCTGCTGCAACCTGTTTGTCAAAAACACCACTTTAAGTCGTCTTCAGAGTGATGATAGATGTAGTGTAAGGGATCAAAGCATGGATCTAAGAAGTCCTGCTTCACCGGGATGCTAAAAACATTAGCATGTAGCCTAGCTAACAGCACGGACTAAAAGCAGCGCGACTTGGGTTTACATGGCTCAAACAGTGTCGACCAACCTCTTTCCCGAAGTCTGCTAGCAGCTTCAGGATCACACACATGCACTCCCTGTAGCTGGACATTTCACTGGATTTATTAGGAGGAGCATTATTCCCACTCAGCTTCATTGTTTCCGCCATTGCAGTTCGCCTCCTGCACAACACAGCCCGCTGATTGGACAGCGTGAGCACAGGAGATGAGAGCGAGGCTGCACGCGCGCACACACGCATGCGCGCACTCATACAACCGTTAATGCATCAATATAAAAGAAAAGCAGGTTATCCATTACTGATCACACAAAAAATAACTTAATTTAATCATGACTGAAATAAGCTTTGTCTTCCATTTAGTTGCTTCTGCTGCTGTTTTTGTAATCACTGAAAAAAGTACTTCTTGTTCATAAAAAGTTTAGAATTTTGTTTTAGATTTCTGATTCAATACTTCCCTTCAAACCAAATTTCCTTCAGGATAAAAATACAGTTAAAAAAATTGAGCCAAAATACTCCATATATTAAGCAGAAGTTCTTTAAATAGATCCATTAAAAACAAAATGTATATGTAAAGTACTTTTTAACTGTTTTTGTGTATAAATTGAACTACAATAAAATTAAATGAATTTGCATTTTGGTGCAGGAAATGTTGATATGATTAGGAGAGGCTCCAGCAGAAATAAGACGTCACTTGGTTGAATTAACCTGTTTCAGTGTCACAGTTCATGATTCCACACAATAGGGGACATGGCTCATTTTAATGATCTACTCACTAAAGCCTTTTAGAAACTGGTAAAATACAAAATGAATGATGCCAAAAAAGAAAAATATTTTCTTGCTGTGTTCACTGAGATTATTTCAATTAAACACAGGTATCTATAGTAATTGTATAAGAATACAACTTAAAGAACTAAAGCAGCCAACATTGCTCTGCTCTCAGAAGCTATATCTGCAGTCAAATGAGAAACAATCAAGCATAGCTGCCTACAGAATGGACTGCCACAAATTTTAGACTTGTAGCTGCATTTAACTGTATTCTTCATCACTTACTTTTCAAACAGGGGAAAGAATGGTCACTCAATTATAGGAACATTGTCCCTCAGCCTGCAGCAGACTGTGCAGCAGGGCATTGGGATGGGAACCTGGCGACAATGGCGTATTTTTCTGAGTTGAGTGACTGTGGGAAAATCTCCCTCCTCTATTCAGACATTTTTCCCTTCTTTTCATATAATGAGGAGAGAGACTGATGAAGGCAACAACAGAAAAAGAACAATTACAGGCAATGAGAAAGCACAACCACTCAGAGCTCAATAATGCTCTCTAGAAGGGTTAATCATTTTAGGAAGGGGTCTGAAGACAAGCCTTTTTAGTTTAATTCATCTCTGGGGTGATATTTTTTTCCCCCTGAAACAGGAAGGGAACTGTAACACTTGACATGGTTTGACATGCTGAGCCATTGCTGACTGTTCCCACACAGCAAGGAGCTCAGAAATTAAAAAACTGCTCATTTAATGTGCCTGGCAGCAGATCCAAGATCTTTGATTTTCCTTTCCTTTAGCATAGCAGTAGATGTGATTTGAGGTGCTTGTATTAGCCAAAAGAAGGAGATATTATCTATTTCATTATCCAACTTTTTTAAAAAAAAAAAAACAACAACTTTGAGTTTTGCAAATAATCAAGGTGTTCAAATATAGCGTTATGCTATTGTGAGTCTGTTCTTCTAGAAGTTAATGTGGTTTAAGTTGGAAACGATCAGTAAGAAGAGGAGGATTTATCTTTAAATGAAGGAAAATATCATCACTAAACTACATAAAAATAGTTTCATGTTTAAGTCCAGTATTTCAAAGTGAAAGAACAAAAAAAAAATGGCAATACATGTAAGTATAAACATGAAAGTCTTAATCATGCACATTAAGCCCCATCAAAGCCCAATTTTTATTGAAATACATTTACTTTAAAGTAGTTTTATCCATTTCAATGAATCATGTTTTTGCACTTCATTTTTTTCTGTGTGAAACCCTTATCTAAAATTTGTTATAGCTGTAAAAAAATATATATATAACATAGTTGTAAGCAAGATAAAAGGTTATTTTTAAAATTTTTTTAATTTGTAAATAATGTTAATTAAAATACTTGTCGACAATTGTTATTGATACAATGGCAACTGCTGTGTAAACAGTTAAAAAATTTTGATTGCACAGTACAACAAAGCTGTCATCATATTTTTTTCTTAATTAGACACAAACAAAAAAACAAGTTAATGAACATTAATTCTTTGTCTATTTTTGTTTATACATAAAAAGAGATCATTGACATGTGGGTATTAAAACATTATATAACTGTTTAAAATGATAAGACATATCAAAGAGTTATTCTTGAGCTTTGAAACAGCATGAAATAAAAATCCTCAACTCAAGAGTCATAAGTACTAGATTTTTTTTGTGCTTTTAGGAACATCATGGCCTTCATCAGTGGGTGGATTTTTTGAGTTTTCATTAGGAGAGGTAAAATATTCATGAATATCATGAGGGTCTTTCAATAAATACATACCATGAATACATACATGAATTAAATACTTTTTATTCCGTGTTCACACAAAATATAAAGACGTGACAACAACCTGTGCTTACACCGTTTACTGATACTTCATAGGGATTACAACTATTTACAAATACAGTGAATAACGCTTTAAAATGTCCTAAAAGCAGCTTTCAACAACATTTATCATGTGACATAACACGTTAATTATTACTTATTATCACATTATAAATGTTATGAAGGAGAGTTTTAGTAAAGTGTAACCAGTATTTGCACAGAGTACCTTTCCAATACTCTAATGAAAAGCTACATGTTGACCCTAACCTTAAGCATAATAGTTTTGTGAGTATTAAAGTATTGAGTTTGTAATCACTTGACAGGAGTTTTTGAGTCAGTTTTAGTGAATTCTCAAATACTTAACTGCATGAGGTTTTTAAAAAAGAACCACAAAAGCACTGCTTAACATCCAAAGACCACTAACATCTGTAAAGCTTAACAATAATATGTTATCGTGTGTTATTGACCATTCATTAACTGTTTATACGCTGCTTGCAAATGTCAAATAAGAGGGTAAAACGAATATACCTTGTTAGGTGGAAAAAGCTCGACTCTGGTTTACAAGAATGCAGTCTTGGCAAGTAGAGGGAGTTTGTGTTGAGCAGGAAACAAGGTGCTGTGGTGGAGGGAAGCGAGTGAAGAGGGATTGTTGCTGCCTCTTGCCTCAGTCACATCAGCCACCTGCAGGAGAGTAAAAAAGCTCTGCTTTTGAGCCTGTCTGCTCCACAGCGGCAGATGATGTTGACAGAGCATGAGACAGAGTAAAGGCCAGACAGGAGGGTCAGGAGAAAGAGGGAGCACAATGTGGAGAGGCAAGTGGAAAGTGGTGGGAAGGTTTTGTCTCTTTTAACCGAGAAGGGAATAATTAAATGTATTCCTTTCCTGTGAGCTTGGGACTGAGCTTTCCCGCGGCAGCTGAACATGCTGAGATGTTGCTTTTATCAACCAGTGTTTTAAACAGCCATTTTTTTCTTGTGAGAAGATAATCACTTAACCATGAAGCAGGAAAAACATCACAGTGGATAAAACCTGTTGAAATGCTCAGAAGTTGAGCTAAATGCTAACATTAGAATGCTAACAAATTCACAGTTACAATGCTTACATGCTGATATATAGGAAAATGTTAACCTTGTTCGTCATCTTAGTGTAGTGTTGTTAGCATGCTAACATTAGCTAATTAACTGTTACGCTTAAGTGCAGCTGAAGCTGATGAGAATGTTATTAGTGTTGCAGATACTTGACCACAAATCAAAATGTAATATGTTTTACCAAATTATTATAGTTTATCCTAAGCAGGACATGAATGTTTGTACCAAGTTTCATTGCCATCAATTATTTTCAAACATAAATGATGTTACCTGAAAGTTAGGGAACCACCGCAGTCATTTAGATTCATCCTCTTAGAAACATGAAGGTCTATTTAACATTTAATGGCAATTCATCCCTTAGCTGTTAGAAATACTTTACTAATAGTTTTACTTAACAAAAGTAGGTCAACAGCTGAGGCTGATGGGAGTTAGTTTGGATCATTAAACAAAATAACATTGCTGATGGTTACAGGAAAAGTTGCGAGATCAGTTATTTGAATTTCATTTCAGTCCAGAGTTTGCTGAGATTTTTTACCCTTACCCTGAAATATTGACCTGTTGACGATGAGATGAAACATCAGGGGATCACTTTAGTCAAATTAATGTCATGGTGCTATTCAGAAGCTGTAAATATATTTACGTTTAGACTGAAGAGTACTAAAGAGTAAACTGATCACCAGATGATAAACACAACTATCTAATGCAATTTTGTCACACCCCTTAACATCTCATACAGAGGCTGAAGGTATACTTTAGCATTTGTATTAGACACACAGGGACATCAATGATCTCCAATGTAGATCCATCCAGGGCAATATTAGACCCTTAAAGAGGTGATATGTAGGGTTATAAAGTGTGCCTAGAGGAAGGAGTTGGAGGTAGATGGATGGGTAATACACAGGACTTTGACTCAGGAGACCAGGGATCATATCATTATTGAAAGTCGAGCTTAAGTATTTCACTCATGTACATAGGTACACTTGAGTCACCTACTAGCATTTGTCATGTAGCCTGTGTCATGTAATGTGTGCAACACTTGGTCAAAACCATGATCTTTTCTTCTAAACCTTACCAAGTATTTTTGGTAACTAAACCAAAACAAACTGTGACACTTTTGCAATGTTAACCATGAGTTAGAAAGTCTTCCTCATAGGCATCTCATAAGCTACAGACACTCAAGGTCATATTGTATGTCTGTATGCTGTGTGAGTGGCCATGGCACAAGCTGTGACAAAATGTTGGTATTTGATGATCTGGTAATGAAAATGGGTTTCAGTAATGTTAGCCACTTGTGTAGCCACCATTACTGTACAAAATCAGACAGACAAAATGCCCACACACATGGAGGCAAACCCAGCTCCACCAAACTTCAGTGAGTTGGGGGGAAAAACAGACTTCTTCTGTGCAATGTAAAGCCTTTACTGGAACTGAGTCACACAGGTAGGCATGCAGGTTATTGCTTTAAGCCACTTCTGACTGTGAAGAGCATTAATAATATGGACAAAGCACTAAGGATCCTCATAATGCTATTAACTTTCTGTTCCTGCCACATTTCTAATCAGCAAGAGGAAGATGCACAGCCACAAGCACTTCAGTCTTTCCATGGGGCAACCGCTTAATAAGCTCATCACAGAGTCTTAACTCAAATCTTGCTCTTTAAGATCAGCAGAAAATGAAATCTTAAGTCAAATTTACAAAAATAATATCAAAAGTAAAAGTACTTTGTATGCAGGATTATGGTTTTCATATTTTAAGAAACACATATAGTGATTACTATTACTGCCTACATGTGATGACAGCAGTTTAATGTTGTACTTAATAGACAGTTACATTGGATTTGAATCATCTTATATAATATAATGCAACTCATCATAAAGCATGTGTTACATCATATTTGGTAAGATGACAGAGTGCATTTAACATCAAAACATAATCATATGAGAACATTTAGCATCAACAAGATATAATATTTTTTAAAATTATAGTATTTATTCATATTTATATGTATATACCGTATTTTCCACACTATAAGGCGCACCTAAAAGCCTTTAATTTTCTCAAAAACCGACAGTGCGCCTTATAATCC
>JAQMCX010000015.1:3391502-3415546 GCA_029814765.1 Acanthurus leucopareius
AAACAGTTTTAAAATAGGCCATTCATTGAAGGTGCGCCTTATAATCCGATGCGCCTTACAGTGCGGAAAATACGGTATTCATTTCTATATTCATTTTTTGAAAGAAATTTCAGTCAAGACTGTGTGGAGACCAAAAAAAAGCTAAACAGAAAGCAAACACTAGCCAGAAGCACAACTTTAACTTGATGCTAATGTTAGCTACTTAGCTCACCATAGCGACGAAAAAGGTGAACCTTAGTAGCAAACGGCTATGTTATGATCAGTAACTTGCTTTGTTTGTAGCTTTCAAATAAACTGAGAAAAAAGTTCAATATTTTTTTCAATAATTTAGTGGAGTAGAAACAAAAAGTTGCATAAGTTGCTGTAATGAAATACTATATTTAAGCACATGTACTATACTTGCAATTCACCACTTGTCAGCACTCACTCTAGTTTAACGCCCAAGTTACTTGTGTCAAGCTAGTCCTCCCATGTTGTCCTCCCTGCAGCAGAAACAGGAACAAGCGCAGCCTAACTGGCCGAAGTGAAGTGCGGTGACTCAGAGTGCTTCAGTCACTCAGCAGTCTTTCCCTGAGAGGCTGTATGTTGATAGTGCTCTTGTTATCACATCCTCAGTCAGAACTATAAAGGCATGTCTGAAACGTGGCCGTCTGCCACTGCCAGATATGGTGATCAAGACATGAGATATTCGTGATGGATTATGAGAAATTAATGACTAATGAAAGCATGATGTTGTTTACAGGATGTGGTTCCCTTTAGAGCAGCAGCAGTTATTTTAGCAGAAGCTCTGAATGCGAAAATGCTTGTAAAAACAGTTTGGGCAGTGATAAAACAAAAAAAGGTAAACAGGTCTTTTGCTTAGCAGAATAGCCACCAACAGAGTGATTTATTACAAATTTGCATCATATTTTTTAAGTATACTTACAGTGTGTTAGCAGCTTTTGAACTTGTCAAGCTCTTTTTTGTCGTATTATATTCTGAATCTTTCAAAATGCATTATATTTATAAGCTGGTTGTGCATTTAGCATTAAAATGTTTACTCTACCCGATACTTTAATAAACACTTAAGTTAAATGCTCTATTCATCATCTATAAGCAGTATATAAACATACTGTAACTTGTTTATTACACATTACTCGTGTTAAACAGGCGTATTAAAGCTTATTTATATGCAGTATTTCAACATTATAACTTCTCCTTTGAAGACGTAGTTAATAAAACTGTGTAATTATCATACCACCTGTTTATACCTTATATCTATTTATAACTGCTTCATTATAGTGTTTTATAAATCATATGTTAATCATGTATACATTTGTAATTTTTGTATATAGCATTTATTTAAAATAAATATAGTATATTAAAAGTAAAATATGCAATGTAATGAAGTAGAAGTACAAAGTAAATGGTACCTCAAAACTGCACTTCAGCAAAGTAATTCCCATTACTGGTATTTACTTTGTATTTAATAATAATACAATTTTTTGGACACATTTCTTAGAATTTTTAATATTTTTCAGTGTCTCACCTCAGTCTGTAAATCTCTATATTACCCCCCCACCACCACCACACTTCCTCATTTCGTGACACCATCCCTGCCCCCACCTTCAGCCGACTGCACCTGTCACCTGCGGGCCTCTGCCTACATTCAGGATCAATTTACATAACCTCATTTAAGCAGTTCACAAATCAGAGCCATTAAGAGCTACTAACAGGAACTAAGGGTTCTAATTTAGCTTGCCTTTCACAGTGGGAAAATTGTTCAGTTCAGGCCTACAAATAAAGATTCAGGTCTTGGCTTTGATTGTTGATTGTGATGGTAAATGTACAGATGATTAGAACAGATTTTCCCTCCTGTATTGATTTCCTGCCAAAGCACAGCAGGCACTGGTCCTGCACTGGGAAAGACACTGGAGGAGGTGTGTGCAAATGGAGTTTGCTGCAGACATTGATATGTACATACATTAAGGTTAAACCTGTTTTTTTTTTAAATTTTAAAATTACACTGGTTTCCTGCAGTATGAAGTGCTGCAAAATGTAAAATATGTTAAGGCATTCATAGTTTGTGTGTCATATGAAAAAAAGGCATTTAAAAGCACTTTCACTATCAAGAGAATCAACAAAGGATTTAGTGATTAATTCGGCATTAAAATGTTTTTACAGTAACTGAACTCCAGATAATCTTTGATTTCTCTATGCACATTAGACAGAATCCCTATAAACTGACAGCCTCACAATCATTTGAAGGATTTTTCTGGAGACTTAATTGCTTTTATTTACATTTGTGTGGCAATGTGACAGTAGCAAAAAACCAATTCAGGGAGCCGTGAATAGCTGAAGTCAAGAGCTGAAAAATTATTTTCAATCTGCATTCAATTTGCCAAAGATGGGGCTCATAGAATAAAGAGGCTGATTCAAATTTCCACTCGTTCACCACTAAAACTTGGTGGTACGGCATTGTGAACGTGTGCTTTTAGGGGGCATTTTTGGGGGAGCGTGTTTTAATTAATCAACAAAATCAGCACTCCTCTCACTGGCGTTCCAGACACATATGTTTGCACTTCAGGCTGTAGGATAAGGAGGAGGCTCGGCATGAGATGCATCCAGCCGCCTACAGATTTTGTCTACTGCCGTTGCAAAATGTGATTGCATAACATCAGTCATCAGCAGGAAGATAAGAGCTGCAATAACAGTAGGCCCATAGAGTTGGCAAGGTTTAGAGGATATGCACTGAAAGACCCAGACGCATTGCATTGACTGCATAAAAGCTTTGGGGGTCAAATCACAAAAAAATGAAAATGTTTATGAGGTGTGACTCAGTAAAGTGGCCCTGTCCAGCTCTGGTCCAGCTCGTTTTAGTCGTTTCACTTGAGGATAATTTATTACAAGTGTGCAGAGCATGTCTATGTGGGGGTTGGGATTTAGCAGAATGGTGCTTGAAAATGCTATAGCAACCAACAAGAGGTTGTGGGCCTTTGGTGAAAGCAATTCTGATTGTGTAAAAAGGGAGATAAGATAGCATACTGATCATGATGGCAGAGCATGACATTTTAACATAACACTTGGTTAAACAACATAGTTCAGAAAGTTTTTTTTTTTTCCAAAGCAAGGAGGCAGTCAAAAACAAACGACTGTGAAATAAAAGTGTTGCATAAATTGCTTTTAAATGGCAAGAATGGTAAACCTGGAGTTTTTAAGCTCCTTGAAATGGACTGGAGGATAATTTTCATGTTGTATACAAACAGTTTAGCAGAAGGAAGCAAAGGCCAGCTTGTTTAAAACTCATCTTGCTCCAAAAAATCCCAGTGACTGAAGTTAAAATGGCTAAAAAAAAAAGAAAAAGAAAAAAGGAAACTGGACACCGGCCAGTATCTTGTCCATCATTCCATTAAAAAAAAAGGACAAGAATGAGACAACTGTTGTTGTTGTTGAAGCCTAGACGAATTACTTTTAATGAACATGTAATTAATGGAAATAGACTCAACGGTTTCCAAGCAAACAACGATTCTAATTGATTTGCATTTCCCTTTTTTTGGACGCTCCGATCCCCTTTGTCCGGCGTCTCCATTGATTACCCGCTATGTGTATCGCTCCGCATGTGTTTTCCTTCATTAAGAGATAACGGGTTCCTGACTACTCCCATCCCTGGGTTTAATGTTGCTTAATGTCTACTTTGTTCCCGTGTCATGTCGGAGGGCAGCGAGAATAATGAGAGAGTGGGTGGGCCGTGATTGGCTTGCAGTAAGGCAATAGTGTTTAGGGACGCCGGCTGCAAGGGGATCAGTGGAGAGGTTAGAAAAGCAGAACCTTTTGGGCTGGCTGAGACGCAGCATGCGGCCTCTGAGCCCGATTCACTCTCATTTACACTGCTGTTTTCTGTTAAACTGCCATTTTACTAGTATCAACACCTGACACCCCCTCTCTTTTTTTATCATCATTATTGAGCTGCCTGTCAGCCTGACATCCCTGAGACGCGCGTTATGGGCTTTTTGATGGCGAGACGCGCTTAACATAAACGCGCAGCACATAGCTGCTCTTTGAGGGATTAGGATATAAGCCCTTATTCTGTCGATTTCCGTTCATTTAGCCTGTAAATTGACCAAGTAAGAAATCACATAGGCTCTATCCTACTGAGCAATTCAGCGACCGGAATAGCATACAGTGACAATTGGCCTAAAAAGAGAACTACCGCGTTGTGAACAGAATTGCATGTTAGCTAATTGTTAATTTAAGCGGCTCGCAGTGGCTAATTATGTCGGCACAGCCAAGCCATTTGCATGATGGACCAGCCACCTGCCTGAAGGCGCTGCCAGGGCAAACTATGTAATTACTGAACAGCAGTGGGGCAATTTTTGACTGTCGCCCCTTTTGTGTCACATGAATTCCTCGTAATGACATATTTCATTAGAGGGGCAAATATCACCCCCTCCTCCCGGTTGCCGAACAAAACGCGCAAGTCTCAACAGGTCCTAATATACAGGACCTATTTACATCCACCTCCACCCTGTGTTTCCATGAAGCTGTAGTTATGTGGGTCTTTACTGTGAGTTAAATGGACAGAGCCGTGCCTTTTCGCAGCTCGGCTCACACATGTTTTGCTCGGGTTAAAATGGACCAGGTCTTTTCTTAAAGTGATTGCAGCCTGAACTCATTAAGCTGTCAAATGTCCACGCTTTGGGATCTTGATTGCTTATTGTAGCAGCATTCAAGGAATTTTTTTTTCTTTCTTTTAGTCAGCAAAGAGACGTTTCCTCGCTTTTCACCGACACTGAGGAACAGACAACTGGTGGGACGATTTGATTTAGGATGGTTTCTTCAAGTCTCAACACTTTACTGCAAACCCGTAAAGTTTTATTTATTTGTTTTAAACAACAGGCCCCAACTAAAATTTAAAAAGTATGATAACTTTATTGATGTGCACGTGCAGGTGTGATTATTTATTAGTTCATTTTAATCACTCACAAGTTGCCAACTGACCCCCACAATACAGACAAATAGCCTAATACTGAATACTCCCATCGAAGTAATAGTTACTTTTTTGAGTTTTACTTATCTAACAATATCACCAGTGTTAAACATCCAAAGAAGAAGAAGAAGAAGAAGAAGAAGAAGAAGAAAAGGAAAAAAGAAAACATTATGGCTAAACTTCCTACATATACCAGCGTTGGCTACTTAGGTAAAAGTTTAAAAGTTTGCTATTACCATCTAAATGTAATTAAGTGTGAAAAGTAAAAGTACTCTTTACGCAGAAAATTAGGCTAAAATTTGCACCAATATTGTCTGTTTAAGCTAAAAGGAGATGTAGGCTACTTTAATGTTGTAGTTGGTCAAGTTTAGCTAATTTTAAGTACTTTAGCTAACTTTATGTGATCTGTAGCGTTACAATAGTAGGCTAACATTAAGACTTCCACGTGTTTTGTTTTCAAAATCTTAATTTATTAAAGAAGCATAACAACTAACAGTTGATTAAAAAAATTAGCCTATTCATATAAATAAATGCAGTGAAGTAAACACTCCGAAGTGGAAATACTCAGGTAAAAGTAGGCCCACCTTAAATTTCCACCCAGACTACTTGATATTAAGTTACTTTCAACCACATTTTTTAGTATTTCCTTTTAATTTGAAACTTTTCTGGGTCGATCCCTCTAAAAAAAAGACACCATACAATGTATCCTTGTGTTTATGGCATGCTGGTCAATTTAAGTTCACTTTAGGTCTTGTCATTTGAAAGGGATAGCCTCGGACTATTCAAACCTTCATTAAATGGAGAAGTTACGGGCCTATAGAGCGAGCGGAGGAACCCGGGTCGGCCTGGAGGGTCTGGTGTTAACGGGGTTAGTGATGGCTCGTTGGTTTCTAAAGGACTCCCGCTGGTACTGTACACAGACATGACAACTCAGCTTTGGTCTGGTCTCGTTTAATTGGCACGTTTAACGGGAGCACGTGCGCACACAGAGGCGCTCACATTTAGGCTCGCAAGCACGCGCACACAAACACAAATCTTTCCCTGTAATTTCTCATGTTGTGAGGACCTTTGATATTCCTCATTAAGGTTAACCCAGATGATAAAAATTTAATGTAGCCTCGCTCTCTTATCCACGTTGTGGTTTAAATCCTAATCTTATGCACTAAAGTTGGCATGAAGGGGAGAATCTAAAAAAATTAAGGTGCAAATAAATAAGATTCAGTTTTAATTGAGAGCCACTATTTAAAATATGCATGGTCAAACAAAATGTTTTTTTTATTAAGATGAATATCTGAAATATAAAAAGGACATGAGATTTTGAATTATAGCAGGGACTCATGATTGAAACCAAATGTTTAACATTTGTGTTTATCCCACTTACAGAGAATTGTTTTCATGCTACTTATTAGGCAACTGATATTTTTGGTTAAAAAAATACAATAAAACAAACAAACAAATAAAAAAACGCTCGACAAGATTATGAAAGAATTTACCAGGTTAATTCCTATTTTTTTATTATTTTTTGAAAGGATTACAAAAGTTTGCAGTGTGTATGGGTGACGTGAGGTAGGTTGAACTAAGTCTAGTTGCATGAAACGTGCTTATTAGGAATACGTCATTTTTCGTGCAATAACGGACCACTGGTGGTACTAGATGTTTGGGCGAAGTATGATTTTGGACATGCTTGTGAGAAAAATCATTCAAGAAAAGTTTTAGTGGACCAAACCAAAACTTTACACCGTTTGTTTGTACATGTGAATAATTACTTTAGAAAAAGTGGATGAAATACAAATCTGAATAACTTAAGCTTCCTTAGATTGTGTGAAAATGACCTGGTTAACAGGGTGTGTAAACACAAAGCAGAATGTCATTTCTTGCAGTTAAACCAACGAATTTCAAGCTCTGGTTGCATGATGCTTCTCATAATACAACTTTCAAACCAACAAAAACGTATAACCCCAAACCAACCTTAGCTGTTGTCCTCATCCTATGATACAAAATGTTTACCTTTTGAACAAATCTAAAAGCTAATCTAAAGTTATCTTAAATGGGTCTCATATGAACAAAATAGATACAACAAGAGCCACTGAACTGATTGATGAAGACAACATACACACTTATATCAACTTATATAAGGTATAAACTGAACTGTCAATGTTGTTTTATCCAACCTCAATGGGAGCCATGCTAGCCTGCAAACCTTTGAATTAGAAACCTTTAGCATTTAATGGTTTCATGTAAAATACTTACTTACCATTCAAATGTGTACAAGAAAATATAGATTAAGATAGAAAACAAGTTGAGATGTAAACTCCCATGTTCAAGCAAATCTGTGTGGCTTTGAGACACCAACTCTGTTGGTCTACATCATTTTGACATGCATGTCAAGACTAAAGGTGTGGTATTAGACAGATCTGTAAGTTATTTATTTAATGATTATTAATATTTTTACTGAAGTTATTTATTAAATGACTGAAGGATGTCTGAGCCAGACTGGGATAAAGATGGCACAGGCAGAACTGTACTCAAACGATGACAAGATGACTTTGTTGTGTTTTTCATGTTTACACAAAAATAAAGTTTACAGATCAAAAATGTATTTTAGTATTGAATTGTTTCTATCTTAATTTCTGGTCCTTACTCTCTAATGTTTTTCAGAGAAAAAGTCTTTTGAACTCTAGGAGCATGTGATCTAAACTGAGGTGCCACAGGGATCAGTTTTTGGGACAGTTACTTTCTGACTTTAGATGGATCTCTTGGACTGTGCATTTGATTTGTCTGTCTTGTCTTTTATAACATGAAAATATACATTGAAGATTTACAGAAAGTGCTTTTAGAATTCTTGCAAGAACTTTGCTTACATTTCTGTTGGGCTTTTGCAGCTCAATATCTCCTCCCAGATCTGTAATCTACAAGGTTAAAAACTTGACTTAAAAACCCTCTTACAACTTAGTCCGTCTACATGTTCAATTTAACTTTAAATATGTCACATAATTGAAGCTTAAGACACTTGAATTCCTTCCTCATCCTGACTTCTTTTCTATGCAGATGATACCATTCTTAAACCTGGTTCTCTTTTTTGTCTTTGCAGATGACATGACAGCAAATCTGAAAGAAGTTTTGTCAACTCTCAAAACAAAAAAAGCAGATGGAACAACAGCTAGGTGGTTTTGATAGTTGAGTGACCAGATGAGGTTAGATTACTAGTTAGATTATTAGTTCTGTTTACTTGAAATACATATCAATATTAGGAGTAAAGAATTAAATTTATCAGATTACACTCAGTTGCATTTCTGCGATTTCAGGCCTTCTTGTTCATGAGGTACAAAATTTATAAACAGTTAAATTGAAATATGCACGGTGTGCTAGCTAAAAATGAAATCACAATAATAATTTTCATGCACAAAATCTTCAAGGATTAAAATATAAATATGAACATTTAATACTTACAACTATATCAAATCAACTCAATTTCTTAGAATATTAAACCCTAACAGAGAAGAGTTTATAGGCTACTTGATAATTTCTTGAGGACAAAAACTTCCCAGCATTTGGGTCATGAGTAAAGCAGTAATATTCCAAGTATGTGGCAAAATAATAAACTTTTTTAAATAAAGGAGAAAATAATTAAAGCTTTGCTTGCAATATTTTTAGTGAATTCATGAAAATTTAACAGTCACTCTTAAAAATTATAATATCTCTGCCTCCAGACTTTCAAGAAAAATTAATCTACTAGTTCTCCCTCATGTATGTAAAGAATTAAGTTTATTATACATGCTTGTTTGTTCAATGTAATTCTAATACATATCACAATTAATTAAGCACTATAGACAAATTCCTTTAACAGCTATAACATTTTCTATGCCGGTGTAAGTCTAAAGGTTCTAGTTGAAGTTTTCATGATTTTTTTTGTTTTTACTATTTTTTTAAAAACATTTTTATATTTTTTTTAAAGCAAACAAAGGGCTCAATATGTGAATAATGTGGATTCAACTCCTGCAGCAATCTGTCTTCCTGAAGTGTCACTGAGCAAGACGTTAAAATCCTGCTGCCCAGCGTCTGAATTAGACCTGTCATGTCAAGCTGATAAATACAATGCATTTACAAGTTTTCAAGCTTTTTGGAGGGGGCAAAAGCATGAAGTCCATTGTTAAGTGCTGAATTGAGAAATTTTGGGATTTGTGCCGCTCTTCCGCCCAAGCAGTGTTATTAAAATGAAGATAAATTGCAGCCAGTCCCAGAGAAAATTTTCTTCAAAAGAAACAAAGCCAAATGAACACGAAGATGTATAAAATGCGCTTTGTTCATCAGAGGGAGGGCGAGAGAAAAGACTCCACTCAGCGAGCTCTGAATGCTGCATTTCATGCCTGCAACAATTATGCTGAAAGGTCAAGTATTACAGCATCTTCTGCTCCGCTTTGCATGCAAAGTATGTCAGTTCACAAATGACCCTCGTTTACGCTCTTTGAACAATGACTTGAAGAACCAGATAAACGTAGGACAATTAAAGATTTTTTTCTGCTAGCTGACAATAACATTTACCAAAGGGGGTGATTGCAGTTGCTGTGTAATTGTCCTATTTGTAAAGCACATGAATGCTCAGGCCTGCTGCAGTGAAATGTTTAGGAACTTAAGAAAGAGGCACGAGAGTGGTTGTGCTTCAAAAGATGAAAAAGTATAATTTTATGAACTCCAAACAAGGTTATAATGGGACTGCATTTGAAAAATAGTTACTGATTATTATAAAGAAATGTTAGATTTTACTTGACTTTAGGCTACTTGATACATCATATATACATATTTTACCTAACATTGCCGGTCTTTGTGCTGATTTTGTATTTTTTACTTTTATGTCAGTACCGTGGACAGCACCAAGTCCGCCATTTGCATATTTAAAAAACACAACACACTCTCTATCCACTTTTTTTATAAGAAGCCACTCTAAATCCAGTGCTGACAGTTTGTCTTGTTTTCCATTAAATTTGTTTGTGTTTATTAATTTGAGGTTTGTTCGAGTCTCTTATTCAATGCAAGCGACTCATATCGCAGTTATTAACACTAAATTTACCATATTCATCAATAAAGGCCTATAGGCTGTCTGAAATGAACGATGCGCGTTCACTTCAAATTAGTCAACGAATTTAACGCAGATAATTGTATTTATATATTTTTTCTTTTGAAAGTTTATTATGTTTCAGATTTGGCTATAGACATTTTCTTTTACATGTTTACTAATAAGGATTTATTCAGTCTTAAAAATGTGAATTTGTTGTACAACTAATTATCGGTTCTTCATGAGCCTACATGCAAAAGCCTATAGCCCAACTTTAAAAATATTCATCTGCAAATGATTTGATAATGCAAAGCGTGCGGTATTACGACAGTTCGTCGTATAGCCTGATGCATTGTGGATACCCAGTTTAAAACATTTCCTTTTCAACAATAATGCACTGGAAACCAGCCTATGTAGTCAATCATTTTTGTGAAGAAAAACGCTTAAACTCATGCAACCGTAGGTTACAACAGTTATTCATTAAAAATCAAAATGCATTCTTAAAAACATAATTTATTTGCTTTTACTTGTCGAAGTAAAGGTAAAGTTTTAATTAACTCTCATCACCCGTCTCATGGAATTTACTGCAGCCTCAATTTAAACACGCGCATTCGTATTTGATATTTAACTAAAATTCAATTTTTATCTGCATGCCACTGATACATAAACAAGATTCCTGGATGTTACATGTACCCCCAACGTGATACTGAAGCTAAACAGGCGAATAAAATTCAACATCCAGCCACTAACTCAAATATGATTACCTTGAGATTAGGGACTAATTGCTTGGGGTTCATGGAGACCAGCCCACCATAAAGCCAGGAGGACTTGGGGAGTTGCACTGTGGTTTTCTACAAAAGAGAGCGATGAGAGCACACACGCTTCCAACAAGTCATTCTCAACAGCTACAAGCTGCACACAAAGACCACACACCGCGCCAAAGACATGTTAATGTAATCCCAAAGTTCTCACTTCTCCCTCGAACAAAACCAGCTCTGCAAAATACCTAATAGAAGATAGTTTCTGAAGCTGGTAAGATTTCACTTTAAAGGGCTTTTTTCTGGGGCTGCCTGGTGGCCCAAAACTGCTGCTGCTGGCTCTAAGTCATACAAGCGAAAAAGTAGAGACGGATATATAGAAATGTAGTTTCCCTGTTTAGTGAAAAATCTATTTTTTTTTAGCAATATTGAGAACAACAAGACTTTTTAAGCTATCATCAGAGGGTGGAAGTGAGTTACGCATGAAATTATTCACTCAAGAAAACTCTGTCAGTTGTAATAATAGGCTTCATTGCACTTTCAATTGGCTATATGAGGCAAAATGCTGAGTTCAAGTCAAAACCTCTAATCCTTAAAAAAAGGTTTCCTATCTATCTATCTATCTATCTATCTATCTATCTATCTATCTATCTATCTATCTATCTATCTATCTATCTATCTATCTATACAAACGCACAGATAACGCAGCAGGTCAAATATAATTTTACAAAACAACATTTTGTAGTTATGCAGACTTCTTAGGATGACAGAAATCTGACGGGGAAAGTAGCAAAAAATCGGTTTCTGTGTAAAAGTCACTAGCTGAGGAAACAGGAGTCAGGTGCAAACTCAGCCAGCAGGGCTACTGCAGCTGCATGTCAGCGACCATCGACGGCATTTTTGACAACACACACACACACTTCATGGTTTTTTTGTTCGCTCACAATAAATATGCCTATTTCTGTAACTTATTTTGGGCAATAGTATATCAAATATTTCGACAATGTGACAGGGGATTGTTACATTCTGATTTTATTCCTGAATTTAGCCCTGAATCAAAGGATCACATTAAATTAAAAGGATGGAAACGACAAAATCGCCTACAAATAGCCCATGCATTTACACAACTGGCCCAAGTACAGAAACGATCATTTATTTAACTAATGTCTGGGAATCTTTACAACCTTTTAAAAATATCCTACTAGCCTAAATTAAGCTAAGGCAGCACGTTTGGAAAATTACAACATTTTGGGCCTGCAGCTGAAGCCTAATAAAACAACAACATTAATCTTATATATATAACAAATGAATTCAGTATCACATAAATCGAGTCGAGATGTATTTTATCTTATCCAGAACATAACTATTTGAAATTACAGTTGTGGGACAACACCGGATTGAAAACAACTTATTTCAGCCTTAAACGAAAATTACCTGTCGTTACCTCCGTCGCTTAGCAACCACATTGTTTACAGCTAATACTCATGGCGCTATTAGATGGCGGGAGAATAGTCCCTAATGATTATTATGGCTTATATTTACAGAGCCTACATCTAAAAAAGATTTAAATTGCGGGTTGTGTTCGTTCGGAATTGCGGTCCTTTATAAAAAAAACATTGCGAGGTAAAAAAAAAGAAAAAAAAAGGCCTGATGTAAAGAAAAAAAAGAAAAATAAAAGTGGAGACTTGCGCTGGTTTATCATTGACACCGGACACAAACACCCTTTTCGCCTTTTCCTTTCAATTCCCTGACTGATTATTGATAAACCAGCTGATAGCCGCGCGCCGAAAGTTGGGTTTTTCAGAAGAATACCGCGCTGTTTGGTCAGGGATTCCATCGATAAGCTGTTCTTTGCGCAGCGTTTCTGTTTGATGTTGGGAGCCTTTCTGACTCACATAATCAGCATATAGCCTAGAAAACACACACACACACACACAGACACACCAGCGCTAAAAACACACACAGAGCACATAAAGACTCAGTTTACTCTGCAGGGCATTCTTAGGTGAGCTGCAGCCTGTGCACTGTGTGATTTGTCACAGATCAAAACAAGAAAAATAGGCCTCATTATTTAATAGTCACGTCAGAATAAAAGCCAAAGTGTTGATACAAATATTTATTCGTGTCAGTTTGCCAAACCGGAACCTATTTGGCGACGTGGATACCTGTCTTGAATTTTTTTTTCAATGTAAAAAATGCCGCATATTTTCTCGAATGTAATAATAACCAAAGTTCCTTAAAAAAGGAAAAAGGCATATTGAAGACGAGCCAATAATAACTAATAGGCCATAATAATAATAATAATAAAGGTTGTAATAATAATAATAATAATAATAATAATACCGCACTGGTTTCATTTTTCCAAATAATTATTTCCGCCATTTAACATATTTCACAAAAAAGCTTAACCGTCTTGTTTCCATAATTTATTAATAGGACTGTTTTGTAGTAAGTCAAATATCTATATAAGTTACAAAGAAATAAAACGTACAAATACCAATGAAACGACAACAAACCGGCAATAGCGTCAAAAACTTTGTACAACAGATAGCTAAAATTCAAACCTTTTACAGAAATATACAAGCTAGATCTACGGCTTACATTAAATTCTATTATAAATCAGAGTCGTGTGTTTGTAAGGGGGAAATAACATCACCCATATACAGCAGTTTTAGTGAATCTGCCCTCCTGTTCAGGTTCACTTTTTCCAAACTAATGCGGCTTATATGACTGCTGATTCTTCTTTTGTCTCAATATAATTTACATAAATAAATCCCAAGACTTTCACATCCGCAGTTTCTGGACAAAAGAGTTTTTTCTTTCTCCTTCGCTTCCTTATAAGTCACACTTCCTTCCAAAAGGTGAAAATTCAAAGTAGAGCAGCACCGATTTCACTCGGCTCTTGTTCAAATGCGCACATTTACATCGAAACTTGTCGAGTCTGAAGAAGAAGAAAAAAAAATGTTTTTTTTTTTTCTTTAAATAGAAGAGTTGGTTCAAATCATAGCCGGCGCCTCCTGTCACCACGTCCTGCCGTATAACAGGGCTGAGCACTGCAGGGCCGAGCCGTACTCTGCGCCGGGGGAATTGAGGTGGGAGAGGCCGGCCACTTGGCTCTGCAGTGAAGGCGGACTGGAGGAGTGCGGCGCCAAATCTGGAGAGTGACCTGTGCTTCCCACCTGCTGGCCCTGGTGCTGCCCGAGGCCAGACGTGTTGTTGGACATGATCATGACATTGCCCCCCTGCTGGTGGTGGGTCTGTGCGGAGGATGTGGGCGTGTGGCCGCTGCCTTGGCACGGCTTCCCGTCCTTCACCAGCACCGGCACGGCCACCCTCCTCGGAGACTGCTGCTGCTGCTGCTGGCAGGAGCCGCTGTCCTGCTGCATCTGCTGTTGGGACACCTTGTCTTTCGCCTGCCTCTTCATCTTATATCGATGGTTCTGAAACCAGATTTTCACCTGGGTCGGGGTGAGGTGGATCATACTTGCCAGGTGCTCCCTCTCCGGTGCCGAAAGGTATTTCTGCTGCTTGAAGCGTCGCTCCAGCTCGTAGACCTGCGCCTGGGAGAACAGCACTCGCCTTTTCCTTCTCGGGGTGCTGGACAGAGATCCCATGCCTTTGCCCACGTCTGCCAGGGAGCTGAGGCTGCCCATGCTGCCCATGTTCATGCCCGACGACGAGCCCATGAAGCGAGAAACTGAAGGGAAAAAAACCACATTATCTTAATACAATAAAAAGGCTAATTCCTGCAAAAGTGTTAGCATTTCAGTCTACCACAAAACATACACATCATTCACAATTGTGTATAAGTCCGAAAATTGATTTTATTTATTTTTTTCTGATGGTTAAAACTATGTGATATAATGTCATTAACATTGACATTCATGTCATTCCGACCGTGACTATTATTTTCATGGTTGTCAGACATGTACCACTCAACATGGTCTGCATTTTGACAAGCAGCTCAGTAAAAATTCTCGTGGCAGGTTCCCTCTAAAAACATGTCAGGAGAGGCCATTTAGACGTTATCAAACTGTCAAAATATATAAACTAAATCCCTGAGCACAAATAGCTATAGCTTATGACTGACAGCATATTATTTCTGGATTAATACGATGAAGTATTCAATTTTCATTCGATCAAATTATCTTAAATGCTGGTTTAAAGTTATACTTTCTCTGCATAAATGCTCTTTATTGGGGGACTTGTTCTTTTTCGTCTTGCACGCCGCGGAGAAAAAGCACATCATTGCTTTATCTTTGCTCTTAATTACAATAAAATTTAAACCAACAGCGGATGAAATCGAAACTGGAGAGGTTTGGAGTATGTCCACCTTGGCGCACTAACACGACCAGGTGACAGAAACAATACAGCGAGCACTAAAATGCAACACAAACCCCAAGCATGCACATTAAACTGCATTTTAGCAGTAAAAAAAACCCTGCGATGACATAAAAGCTGGAGTCAAAGTACAGGTGCAGACTACTTACTGGTTGAGAAGCGCGGGTCTGGGTTGGCTCCATACCAGCCGGTGGCCGTGGTGCTGCCCCTCATGCCGTCCTGGTAGGACGGCAGGTCGCCCATGTTGCCCAGGTTGCCGTTACAGTAGCCCCCCATTGCCGTGTGTGACAGCTGAGAGACACCTGCCGCAGTCATGTGGTAAGCCGCAGACACAGTCCCATTATGGCCCATGTGGTGCTGCTGCATCGCCGCCTGAGAGACCTGCGGCTGCCGGTAAGAAGTGAGAGGTGCCCCCAAGTTGTTATTCTCCATACTTACTTTCTTATAGCTCTCCTCAAGGGGACTCAAGATATCGGAAACAGAAAAAGGAGTCGTATGCTTAGGGCTCATCGACATTGTTCTGGGGCTGGAGAGGGAGAAATTAGAAGGCAAGGCAATCTCTCCTTCTCTCTCTTTTTTTTTTTTTTTTTGGCCAAAGCCCCTCTGGTTCCTGTTGTCTCAACGTCGATCCTGGTAGATGAACACGTAGGAGAGCGCCTCAAGTCCGCCTTAATTGGATTGAGTGGGAGCTCGGTGCTGGCTTTGGTTTGTTTTAGCTGGGTGCCAGGTTTAAGGCTACCATCAGAGGCGGGGCATCGGCAACAATACAAAACAGCTCTAGCCTCCTTTCGCCGTGCGTAATTTCACTTACAAGACATGTGCTCTCCTCCCACTAACAATAACATAAGCGCTGTACATGATCATAAATGTTCATCCCGGCGGCTGCAGGCGGTGTCCGGACTCGCTGCAGCTGCTGTCTTTGGCGTTTGGGACTTGTTGCTGTCGCTGATAAACACACGGCTGCACCTTGAGACTGCACTGACCACAATACACTTTATTAACTGTAGTGATGTTTACGAGGGCCTCTTGATGAAAGGAGGCCTATATGGACTTGAGAGTTGGAGAACCACTCCTCAGTTGAACTACTGACTTTTAATGGCCATGAGAGGCCTCCAGTGATTGCAGGATTGTTTGTGTTATGCCTTATCGTACTCAGACATGCAAAAGTGCACTTGCGGGGAGGGAAATTGACTGATACTGATAAGTAAATAAATACACATCCGCGTGTTAAGTGGCTGCGTAAATGATTAACCCCCCTCGTTCTTTTTTTTCTTTTGATATCATTGGACGCAAGCAGCGTGTTACCTAAATTCAGATGCACACACTTCGTCTAAGAGACCCGGTGGAAGAAGGAAAAAAAAAAAACAAACAAGAAAAACCAAAATAGAGTCTGGAGTAGGAGAGGCTCTCATGTGAAGTTAACGGCGTTCAAGTACTCTCCTGCAACACAACGCCAGGTAGCCCTCAGTAGCATCTCGCCTTAATGCTCAAGGAGTCGTAGTAGTTTAACTCAATCATATCTCATTTCCAAAAAAAATCACACGGGAGCGAAGGAATGAGATTTTGGTTTGATCTAACCAGCTCTGAAGTCAAGAAACGGTAGCCAACACTGCGCCTCGTTTCCAAGCCAAATGACACTTTTACGCACGGCTTTTAGGCGACTTTTTCTGCGTTTTTTTCACTTTAAATGGGAATTAAAATATTTTTACTCAAAAAATTCGGAAGTTGCTCTAATGTAATCTTACTTTGTATGATTATTATTATTACTGGGAGTGCTGTATTTATATTTTAATTAATATTTGACTGGCAATCGGCTGTTACAACCACTATCTAATATGTGCAAGGCTATTTTTATTTACAGTAATAGTATATTATTTTACATATTTATCAATGTTTAAATTAAAAGCAGTAGCTCTAAGGAGTCATTTTTCTGCAACAAAATTATTCTCTCTTCTGCTTTTTAGGTTAAAAAAAAATAGCGACATACAATATTAGACATAAGAATTGAAATCAATACAGTAACTTCTCACTTAAACAATCAGTGAACGTGAAGATCATACCTGAGCTGAGTGGCTACTGTAAAATTAGTAAAATAAAGTAAAAAAAATTATCAATAAGTGTCGGTTTTTGTAAAGATCTTGCGGTCTAATGTCAGTCTTGCAGCAGCAGCAGATGCCACCAGCTCCTAACAGAAGTCTGAGCCTGCAGGTTGAGGCGATATTTACTTATATAGGAATTAAAGAAACACAGCGTCTTCTGGTGGCAGATACAATAATTTGTAATGTTGTGATCCGTTTTATTCCACCGTGACTGTAAAGTTATATTCCTTTTTTTATTTTATCAAATAAAAACTTAGATTTTTAAATAGTTTTTTATTACTTTTATTCACTAAAACTAATGATGATGCACCTCAGCAGCAAGCTGTCAAACTGAAGCCATGACTCAGCAGCGGTGTGACGGTGTGGAGTAAAGTCCCGTTACTGCACGGACATGCAGATCACTGACAGTTTGTCACGGGGATCACGCACCACAGTCATCTATTTTACAGGCTTCTGGCTGCATATTTCACGGCTGCATGCATGTTATAATGACATGTGCAGAACTATTTACAGAGCTGCGTTGAGATGCGTTGGTCCCATTTACAGAGCCCTGCACACTTGACACATAATTACAATCTATATCCTCCTATGGCCTTACAATTATCTTTAATGAAGCCATATTATCGCAGAGTCCAGCAAGCCTAAATATTACAGTTAGAATAAATTGTGCAGATGACAGCCGAGGTGCGCTGCGCGTAATTCACAGGCCATATAACCGCAGGTAATTAAAATTACAGCATGTCTCTGCATCCAAGGTAAATCTTGCTTATGCCTTCCTTAATTAGGGAATTTCGCAAGACATTCTTAATCAGCTAAATCAGTACCTTTTTACTGTTCTGGCACAAGCTATTATGGCCAATTAGCGGCAATTAGTCCAAATGTTCCGACTAATTCCTCAGAATAATGAGGACACTTTGAAGTGGCGGGTATGAGGATACCGAGACTTTGTTATCGAGGCTTCAGGTTGTTGTTTATGAACTGATTAGTGCATGATATAATCCAGAGAGCAACTCCAGACGGGGGGAAAAGAACTGTGTGAGATGAAAACTTAAAAAGAAGTAACCTGCTGTCATTATTTCCTATGCATTATATATTAAAATTATTTTAATATATATGAAAAATTCACTGCAAATGTCTATAAATACATAATAAAGATAATTACAGTGACACTATAGAGAGACAAGAGCACCTCGATAGAAAATCAAAATTAAAAATATGTCCATCAAGTGCAAATATGCCGTTTTACATCACCATAGATTCATCTCAATGGAAAAAAGTGAAATTATCCACAAACTTATTTTATTGCACATTTCTAAAGAAATAAAAATTCTAGTTTTAAGGATGTTACATTATGTTATTTTGCATTTTAAAAAATGTGACTTTTAAAGTTTCCTTTATATTATCAATAACACCAAACCTGCCTGCTGTCCTTCATGTCTACAAGCTAAAAAGAGTCTATCAAAGGGGGATAACAATGGCCGCCCCCTGCTCTGACACTGCTGGCTCCTTTGAGGATTTTTCTTCCTCCAAACTTTTCCCGACTTTTTCCTGTTTTCTCAAACTCTGTCAACTCTTGTTCTACCAGGAAATGAGCATCAGAAAAAAAGGACACTGAGAAGGAGGTGACAAAGTAAGAGAGGAGAGCTCCATCATAACACATGAGATTTCATCTGATGATGAGACTTTCTTTCTGTCTCTCTGTCTTTCTGTCTCTCTGTCTGTCTTTCTGTCTTTCTATCTCTCTGTCTCTCTCTGAAGTGTGCTCTAAAGGGTCAGACTCATCATTTATCCTCTCCAATCATCTCATATTTTAAAAAGGGACGGACATGTTTAAATTAAGGCGCACACATTGCAGCAGTGACGGAGCGGGACTCATTAGAGCGCGAGTGACTTTTCGCGAAAACAACCCTCGAGCAAATACTGACGCATGACGTCACACAAAGCAGCCTCCACGGGCGGCCATGTTTCTGCAGCCAATCAGCAGCTGCGAGGCCAAAAGTGTGGTGAGTGGAGGACTCGAGGCGTTTTCCCAATAAAGCACGACCCCTTGTGGATCATCAGCTTACTGCACCCAAAGAACTAAACACGCCGTCCATCACTTTCAAGGACCGCAGGTGGGGAGAAATGATACCGTGTGTTGGTGCGCCATCTAGTGCACAGCTGGATTATAAACATCGAAGACTGTTACGCTCACTTATTTGTTGAAGTTGGGAAAGTACTTAGCAAAAATGGGGCAAATATGAAGCTTTAATAACTTTCACTGAGTGTAAAATAAGAGCAACCTTTAAACTTATTATTTTATATTGCTGACTTCTCATAATATACACAACCTGCTGTCACTGTATGTTCATATTCTGCTTCACAGACTCTGGTTACTTTCTCTTGACAACTTGTTTACATTTCAGTGTATGTATAGGCCTCTATATATTGATACTGCTATAAGCTGTTTATATATCTGATATCATTCTGTTATTATCATACATGCATTTACTACTTAACTGCATGTCCTGTTTACATTAAAAATTCATACAATGTACTATTCCTCACTGGGCTACCATAGTAATCTATTATATATATATATATATATATATATATAAAAATATTATAACAAGCTGTTAGAGCTCTATATTTGAGCTTCTGCAGTATTTACGTCTTAAATTTGAATGAGATTATGTTGCACTTAATTTTATTTCCAATAACTGCTTCACTGTCAATGTTGTTCATGGGAGAATAACCCCAACATAAAAACTAAGTAGCTTATATTTAAAGTTACAAACTAAAAGAGGGTCACAGGTGTTAGTAGACAAATATGTTTTGCAGTCAGTGTGTTAAACATTGACTTTATGAACATACACAAACAAATCTAGTGAGGAACTGCATGAAGGCTACTTCTGATTTGGTGTCATTGGGGCAAATAATTAGTTTTCAAATATAAATCCAACAGGGCTATTAGCAATGCTTATTTTCTGACCTTTGACCTCACAAACATGCACAAACAACCCAAAAGTTTTTACTTTTAAAAGTCTGTCTCAAGTCATGCCATCTTCACTTACTAGCATTAGCTTGGTCCATTCGAATGGTGTTTCCCATCCCCTCCAAAACACATGATACCACACAGCCTGCGTTTTAACTTCATTGTTAAATACCAGTAAACTTCTGGAGCACAAAACTGTGTTTTGTTTTTTTTTAGATCACTGCTGTTACTGCTGTCTCTAAAATAAATTACAGTGAAATTAAAAAAGGCACAACAAATATATGTAAAGTGAGACTATTAAAAGATGCTTTTGATGCCCTGATGATCAAAGACAATCAAGAAATGCCAGATAAAAGAGAAATATCAGTAATCTGTTGGGGGAGGGGGGTTTCACTGTTTAATTCATATAAAAGAGTTGCGCGGAAATGCTGCTAACCAAACACTCACTCAACAGGTTAACAGGCCGATTTTGTTCATCTTCTAAAATTCACCTTTTCCTCTCTTCAGTCACTGTTGTTCATCTGCAGATAATTTAGGCTGGCAGCACATCACTCAGATCTCTGGGACAGACGTAAAATCAAAATAATTCTCACTTCAAAAGAGTGCAGATCTCACTCACATATGAGCTTACACAAATTACAAGAATGTTCATTTAGTAGCTGATGTTTTACATTGTTTATCAAACGGGAACACTGCTGAAATACTTCAGATGATGCAAATAACTGCAGGTTCTACAAACTAAACTTCCACATCTTTGTCCTCTTAAAACATCTTTTCTTGAAGTTGCTTATAAAATTATAAATAAACTTGACTTTTTGTTTCTTAAAAAGCCTTTTAAAGCCATAATACAGAACCTCAGCAAAGGGCAGAAATGTTAAGTGTTAGTGGCCAGTTTGTGACAATAGTACATTTTATTAAATTTTTCGCTAATACTGAAAATTTTTGAGAAGTTGCACTGTTTTTAGAGGGATTGAGACTATTTTAACAAATTATTTCCAATAAAATTATTCCATTAGCCAATATTTAGAAAGAATATTTAGTTTGAAATGCACATATAACAGCAGAAAGACCACCTTGTGCTGAAATCTGTCTAAAAGAATCGGTCACTTTGACTCTTAGGGCCATGAGGGCATAATATGTATTAAATGTATGAAACAAAACTTGACAACACTCCTCCTGTGGCCTAGTTTATGTGGACCTTATAACTTTCCTAAATGGGGCCTCGGGGAGGGCAGACCAGTGAGTAAAACTATAGGATGGGCAGGCTAATACAAGCCCATCCTTTTCAGACAATTCCTCTGACCAACTTAAAAAACCAATGGCAACCTCTAAAAGCCTGTCTTTGTCACCCTTAAACCCCAAGATGCTCTAAAACACCATTGTGCAGTTAAACCTCATAAATTTGTCGCAGGGACTGATTAAACATCACGGGAATTGAAACACTAAAGATTTTGTCTCGGTCCCTTTTGGATGAGGGACAATGGTCCATTCACAGGGAGACACGCAGACAAAAAGAGTGTTTAAGGGGAGATGCAGCGAGCTGAGGGGTTCGGCCAGTCCCCTCCATATGTGATACAAGGTGGCCCCAGCGAGGGGGACAAAGGGCCAGGTGACAGGGACGATGGTCTGCAGGGTCACAGGACGAGCAAACAACATTATAGTGGGCGTGAAAGCAGAAGACCCCCCTCGTCTCTGATGAAATACTGACATGATTTTAAACGCTGAGGCATATTTTTCACGATATTTCAATGAGAGAGAGACTCGGCTGACTATTTTTACCTTTCCGAACATGATAATCAACATTATGTCCAGTTTTTCTCTAAATCGACACACACCAGTTGTCATTTCAGTGTTAAACTGAGTTTATAAAAGTTGTTTGAGTGCACTAATAATAATTTTATTACTCATAAAAGCTGTTGTGTTTTATAAAAATTAGCTCCCATGAAAAATCTTACTTTTCTTGCATATTTCCGTCTATAAAAAGCATCCCATCTCCTAAATGCACCTGTTCTGCTATCTAGTAAAATGTTTAGAACCAGTGCTGAAAGAAATTAGGTAATCTGCCTTTAATTCAGCTTGTTGGACCCTCAAAAACCATATTCTCCTTACAGTGCACAAACAAAGATTAAAGTCTGACTGTAATAGCTGCATTTATCCCTCTTGTCTCAGAATAACAAAAGTTAAATGCATAAGAGTGAAAAGCAGCTCATGGGCCCAGACGACAACAGGGTGCTATAGTGAGAGAGGCCGTAATGTTTACTGGGTATTCTTATGCTTAACCAACTCTAGTCCTTTCAGGAGGGATGTTTGCTCAGCTTCTGGGTGCATAATTAGTTTTTTAACATTATAAAAGCCTCCATGCTCTCCTCATGACCTGCTACATATTTGAGATTTTACAAGTCAAATATAATTTGGACTGCATATCATGATTTTTAGACCATTATACAGACATAAAGCCTAAATTTAACATGTTTAAAAGAGGTTAAAATGCTTTTTAGAGAAACAAACAAACAAATAAAAAACTAAAATAGATTTTCAAAAGATTTCTTTGTGCATCTGTGTGTTTTATTTTCATAAATGGATCCATAAAATACTTTTTTTTGTGGCCAAACCAAAAAAAGAAACACCTTACACATTGAATTTTAACTTTCAAAATATGAGAAACTTTTTATTAATAATTTTGTTCACAAAAAGAAACAGAATATAAACTTAAAACAAAATTTACTTTAGGACAAAAAATATTTTTTCCTTCAAACATTCAGGCTAATAGTGGCTTCGCTGCTACCTCTTCTAGGCCTATCTCCGCCTAAAGCCTACTGTACATTATTTGTCTTCAACAAAAGTTATTTATACAAATATTACGTTCAAACAGCTTCACTTATAAAATACAAATACATGATCTCGCTGGATAATTAAAAAAAATCTACAGGCAGCATCAGTGAGCCCAGGTTTAAGAAAATATTAACAACATTTTAAAAATAGTCACAAACACACGCAGGAATATCCAAATAAAAATGTGCAAAATATCCATCGCTCTAGAGTGAAAATCTAAATGTTTAAGTTGCTCGAAAATTTGCAAAAAACATTCAGAAAACATTTGATGCAATTCTAAATGAGTTTGTGCGTTGAAGTGAGGCCTTCACTTGAAAGAACTGAAGTGGACCGAGTCGCTCCAAAAGTCTCTCCAGGCGAACGTGGAGGCCGCCGCGGTGGGAAAGTGCTGGTGGTACCTTGGAGGAAAAGCAACCGGGGACGGATGCTGCAGGGACGGGTATGCTACGGGGAAGGGAACCGCTGGAGAAGGAGGTAAACAACCAGCTTTCTCCGTGTCAAGTAAGCAGGTGTGGAAAGGTTTCCCATCCCGGACCAGGATCGGAACAACGACCCGGCGCAGCATCGGAGGCTGCGGTATCTCCACGTCCTGCAGGCCTCCCTCCGCCCGGCCTCTCTTCATCTTGTAGCGGTGGTTCTGGAACCAGATCTTCACCTGAGTCGGGGTCAAGCTGAGGAGCCGGGCCAGCTGCTCCCTCTCCGGGCCGGACAGGTAGCGCTGCTGACGGAAGCGCCTCTCCAGCTCCAGAGTCTGGGCCTTGGAGAACAGGACCCGGCGCTTCTTGCTCTTCTTGCTCTTGTCGGGCTCCGAGTCAAGAGACGAGTCATCCGGCTTGGTGGAGTCTGGGGAGGCTTCGAGGCTCCCTTCATCAGAAGCTGCAGAAGGAAAAATGACAGAGGTTAATTTTTAAGGTGAAATTGCACATTTTGTAGCCTTCACTCTTCAGTATCTATCTATCTATCTATCTATCTATCTATCTATCTATCTATCTATCTATCTATCTATCTATCTATCTATCTA
>JAQMCX010000015.1:3415622-3441194 GCA_029814765.1 Acanthurus leucopareius
ATGCAGGGTGGAGTAGGTGGATGAATTCAGAATTATTAGCATGTACTCACATATGCATGGACTTTGGTCGCAGTCCATCCAGGGAGTGTATGGCGAGCTGGAGGAGCAGGAGGAGTAAACCGGGGAGGACCGCGGCGCCACCTTCGCATCCTGCTCAGGCAAATCCAGGATGCTCCTGACGGAAAAACTGAACTTGGTCGGGGCCGCCATCGCGTCCTGTGCGTGCAGTCCGGGTTTATTTTGCGTGAGAATTACAAAAAAAAGACAAACCAAACAAATCCTTAAAGTGAGTCTATCCAAAGAGGAGGAAGAAACGCAGCGGGTCCTCTCCACCTTTACGCGCTGTCCAAACACCAGCTCGGAAACCAGTGTGTGTGTGTGTGCAGTGGGCTCAGTGTTTACACAAAACAGCACTCCATAAGCTGCAAACACGAGGCTGCGCCGCTTATAAAGCCTCCTCCTCCGCTGAGTACCTGAATGGTTGGAGTGCTGTCACCCAATGATGGTAGGTGTGGAGTAAGGGAGGAAAAAAAACGCTTCAACAATGAGCGAAGGAAACACTCGTCATCATTACAGATTCGTCCCGTATCGTCAAACTGGGAAACAGATAATGGTAATTGTTGGAGCTGAATCACGTCTTGGGTGGCAACTGACAACAGAGCCCGTCCCATCATCACCCCCCCACCACCACCACCCCAAGGCCCCCCCACCCCAACCATCCCTCCTCCTCTCGCCCAAACAACGTGTCCAACATTTGCATACAAAGTGAGCAATTAGCGTGATGCCTGCAAGTTAGTTTAACTAATACGCCCATTAGAGGCGTATTAATTGCAGTCGTGAGAAGTTTTGACGTTTATGGATGGTGGAGGATTCCCAAACATGCAAGCCCCCCCTCCCTCACCCCTCCACTTCCCCCTAGAAATGTCCTTTGACATATTTAAAGAATGTTCAACAGGAAATCTACTTTTTTTAAAAAGTTTGCTGTATGATTTGTGATGATAATTTTGTTCAAGAGAAACTGAAAAAATGGCAAAACTTAGACGTTCAATAAATGGTTTCTTACTATATGTAATACGTTTCTAAGCTGATAGAAGTGTTTATTTGTGAATTTATCAAAAAATACGTTGGAGGCTGGTGCATGAACACAGAAAATAAAAAAAGAGTGAAATAATATTACAAACGGAAACAGCTGTAATAATAAACCAACTATAAGTTATAAGTATAGGTAAAGTTTTGAAAATATAATGTGATATAAACACATAATTTACATAGTTTTATAGAGCTTTGTAATAGTTATAGTATAGAGAATAATAACTGAATGAACAGAAAAAATAATGGCACAATAAAGACTCTTCCTGCTTTAACTTAAACCTCCAAACTTGCCTTATTCATCCTGTGACAAATTGGTGCGGTGACTGATGAGTCCTGACATGATTTTATTAATTGGCAACCAAGATAAATTATTGATCATTTATCATGTTTTACGCACAGAACTTGGATGTGACTCTTGATGGACTATTTTTCTCTCTTCGATGTAATATTAAAAAGTTTTAAAGTTTGATATTCCCTCTATGTTAGTGGTGATTTCGGTGATTTCCTGCCCGAGTTGACGCCTTCAGGCTGATACCTCGGCTCTTTTTTGTCTCTTCCCACATATAAAACGCATTAAATGCAAAGCGTGAATCCAGCCTTATGTGGGGGCTTTTTTTTCTCTTACCCTCGTATTTGATATTGATATCGGCCCTCATCCACTTCAGCGAGGTGCATGAGGCCGGGGAGCAGAGTGGTGGTGGACATGCCTCCCCAGTCGTCCTGGGTGGTCGGACGAGAGGGAACACAAATACATGCCAACCAGAGGAGGGGAACAAAAGGGGAAAATGTAGCCCCGCGTCCGAGACCCGTTGGAAGCATTTGTTCCAGTCAAGATTTTGCATTTGTTCAGTCCCGCAATAATGCCTGATTGACGCCCCGGCACAATGTCCTTTAACTTTGCAGGATAAATCCGAGCTTGTTCCGTGTTGTCATGGTTTTGAATGGAGCTGAATGGGATGTGGGACACTATCTACTGCTCCGCGTCTGCTGTCGCCAAGTCTATAGTCTGAAGCAATATTACATGTGTGATTCAGGACGTATTAAATTCCTTTTATATTTTCAGAGTTCAACAAAGTCAGTGACCTGTAGCATCAGACCAGAAAGCTACAAAACGCTCTCGTTTCCCCGCTGTTAAAAAGCGTTACGCGCATTACGCACAAGCGGTTTCTTTCGAAAACAAACTCTAAGAAGCAACTCTTAAGATGAATTTTGCTCTCACAACAGACTGAGAGGACTAACTTATCCTTAAAGCACCACGTTTGTCTAAGAAAGAGCCTCCCTGCGGTCCACAAACAGCAGCGGATTACAGTACCAGGTTAGCTGGAGTGGATGGTTTACAGAGGGCACTCGATTGGAGAGCAAAAACACGCAAAAGCAAAGAAAAGTCATGTCCAAAGAGCGGGAATTTCTCTGCCCACAATGACCCATCAGCCACTTAATCTATTTAACACACGCAGGCTTCAGCCAGAGAGGGTCCTCTGAAGCTCCCAAGAGCTCTCCACTGCCAAATATTTACTCTGTTGTTCAGCTCTCCATTCCCAATCCCTTCCTCAGCTCAGCCAAACAGAGATTTTTTTTTCTCACATGGCTCTGGATTAAGCAGCTGAGCTGAGAGTTTCAACATTTTAGACATTACCAACTCAGAACCAGCTCTTAAATTAAGGCTCAGTCACATAATGTTATTAGCTTCAGTGTTCAGATTGCTAAATTTTAGTTAAATTATATTTTGAATGTTTGTCATTTAAGTCCTATTTCAATCCAAAATCTAATTTTCTTACTGTGAGCCTACCTATGTAAAGTATGTGATGTACTGTTTGTGCAGAAGTTGACACTATAAGGTTGTTTTCATACCATCAATCTCAGTTTCAGGTATGTATTCTGAGCAGTATGGTGCAACATGTAACCTTCACAGAGGTGAAGAGGAGACATAAAACCTACAGAGCAGAAACTCTGAGAATGAATCAATTTCAGCGAAATGAGATTAATCTTTTATCTATTTGAAAAAAGGAAAAAATATTTTCAGAATCAAAGACTCTGGATTTTTCAGTAAAGAAGAAGGTTGTTACACTTCTTTAAACATAAAATATTATTCAAAACAGATTCATATTAATCTGTCTGCCCTTAACATTTGTGGAGGATTTTAAATGATCACATTTAGGTTAAATTTTCAAATTTCCTGATTAAATTTCTGAGCTGCTGTCTCCATGTAGGAATCAAACTTCTCTCATTAACCAGGGCCTGTTGGATGTTTTCTAAAAAATTATGGGAGATTTTGTATTTTCTGCTTTTTCAAACTCTCTACAGACCTGATTCCAGCCTCTTAGTTAAGGTGGTCGAATCTACTTTATATTTTTTGTCTCTTAATTGATGGCTCACAGCATAAAACTGTGTTTTTAACACTCAGATCTTGTATTGTTTAGCACTTACAAGTCCTGGTTTTTACCCCGGCTGCCTGAGTTTAACTCTGGTATGGGAACAGTTTCCTGTCTTTCAGTCAGCATTCATTACACTCCTGCACTTACATACCATGATTTAAACTATAGATACAACCCTGTGCATACTGTGCACGGCACTACTCTGACCTCTATAAGGGAATTATATGGTAATTGGTCCAAAATGTTACATGTAAAACCTTTAAAGAAAAGAAATATTGTATTGTGTGTTGAAAATCAATACAATCTCTTATCAGTCTCTGTTCTTCAACCAAACATGCACAGAGGCACCAGCATGTCCTCTTCTTTACATGAGTTGTCCATGTAGAGGCTCAAACTGTGAACTTGCAGTTTAGTTATGATTCAAAGATAAAGCCGAGGACGTTTATCTGAGATCAGTCTGACTGACAATGACGCCTCTGTTACTCGTCAGTGTAGCATGATGGCTCAGCAGCTGCACCTGCCGCTGGTGTCCTCTCTCCTCTGCCAGTCCTGTAAATACCATTAGCATTTTGGAGAGGGGCTACGGGGGATAATTACTTGGCAGCCACATCACTCTCCCTGCAGTAAACTGTGGTCCTGTGAGGCTGCTTGATCGTGAAGCAGCTGTGTGTGTGTGTTTGTGTGTGTGTGTGTGTGTGTGTGTGGCTCTCAGAGAAAGTGAGACCAAAACAGTCAAACAGTCGGGTTTGTTTAAACGGTGCTTTAGAACACAAAACTAGTGTGTGCTGATGGGATTTTCATGAAAGGAGTTACAAAATAGGGAAAAGTGGGGAAAAAACAAAAGGAAAGTTCTGACATCATTAACATATTATGTGTTTAAAAGTACAAATTAAAGAAAAGGCACTTTGAAAAAAGTTAATATCAACAATTTTTTAGGTTTTATTTAAAATATTTAAATTATTTGATATCTTGGGGGGACTCTGCTGTCGTTGAAAGGTCAAAAGCTCAGTCATGTTTCTTGATTTGTCAGTCCCATTATGCCCTCATATTATTTTCAATGCTAGTAATTTCAGATCAGTTTGACTTGAAGAAACCATATTTTAAACGTTTTAGTATTGAACAGAAGAGAAAGACACAATGTTCACATTAAGTTCTGTGCATGTTACACAATAAGTAATGATATTTTTTCCTGATTACTAAAATAATACGATGCAAGAAATACTCAGATCATGCACTTAAGTACAAGTAGAAACACTTAATTAGTACAAAAGTATTTTTATAAAAATACATTTGCTACTATCTGCTGGGTAACTTGTAAATTTCCATGAAGGGATCAACAAAGCGAAATATATATTTTTGCAGTAAAATGTGTTTTTATTCATCGTATTATTTTATAATTGTGAATCCACAGAGTAACGTAAGTTATGAAATAATTTTAATGGAGCAAAAATAAATTACCTGTAATGTGATGAAGTGTAAGTATAAAGAATAGAAAGTGCAAACCTGAATTGTATTTAATTAAAGTACTAACAAACACTAAAGTTAGCAGTGATCAGCTGTTGCTCTGTTTAAACAGAATGATGAAATATTTTCAGAGATTCTCTTCCAAGGTTATAATAATGAAACCACCTACTTTTGAGTCGAGTGGTTCCCACACCTGCCATCGTCACAGCCAATCAGAGCCGATCTGAGTCCCAGTAAGTTCATGTCGCAGACTGAACTATGAAGAAAACAACAAGCTTTAAAACAATCATTTAATAAACCAAAGTGGTTGCCAGAAATCAAAATATATAAGTATACAGTGTGTATTTTACAAAGATCCACCCACTCTATTAATGCACTTATAATGTCAACTATATATAATCATATGTCAACATGATGCTTTGTAATAAAAACAGGTGATTTCACTTACATCTGAATGTCTCTTTCAGATACTAAGTTGATGCTCAGTGTTGAACTTCTGCAACAGAGGAGACATTTCTTATTAATTACAAAGGTTCTTGGAGTGACAAATGTAGGAAAAATGCTACAACAACATCTCTGCTTGCATCCTCAGACATTTAACAGATTCTAAATTCTTGTGCATTTGACACAAGATTGTGTGGAGATGTTATCCTGCTACCAATCTCTGTACAAATCTGTTTTACAGGAGGAGGAACAAACAAACAAACAACAGAAACAACAGAAGTTTTTTACTCTCACTTCCTAAACACAAGACCTCCAGCTGCTGAGCACCAAGTCAGTCATTTCTATGTCTGACCTGTTGGACATGTGTGATACTCGGGCGCCCTCTGCAGGACAACTGATGAAAACTGACAGACAGACTCCTCATGTTAATCCTCCATCTCTTCCCAACGTACCACAAACTTAGTTGGGGTTTCAGTTCACATTAGCTTTTATATGATGAGCAATGTGGTTGTAGCCAGTGGTGGAGGAAGTATTCAAATCCTTTATTTAAGAAAAAGTACTAATACCAAACTATAAAGATACTGTGTTACCTGTAAAAGTCCTGTTTTAAAACTGTTACTTCAATAAATATATCAAATAAATACAGGACTTTACTTTTGTCGTTGCTTCAGTATACATTTTGTATTTATTTCAGCTTTGCTACAGAGCCAAAATTCGCTATTGATTTATTGTTTTGGAGACACAACAGCACTTGAGAATGTTAATAACTTCAGCTTAAGCTCAACAAAACTAAGAAGCAACAGAATCAGTGGGTTTTGTCCATATGGAGCCTCGGTGCATGAACATTAACGTTACTAAAAACAAGTTTACTTTGTTTCAACCTCGTCATATTAGAGATATTAATCGCTATAAATACATTAACTCATCGCTATGCATCCTGCAAACAGGTACAACACGCATACCACTGTTGTCCACAGGGGGCGCCAGAATCAAAAGTAAAAGAAGGCTACTGGATTTTCAGAAAGAGGGTCCCTGCCAGTCACTGTTTATGTTGTAGCATTTAACATTGTTGTTTATGGATTAATATTTCTGTTCTATTAATGTTTATGTCGCGTTTCACAGCTGTAGATGTTTAAGTTTGAGCTTATTAGAACCTATTTATTTAATCTAGTCTGTAATTAATCTAAAGCAATGCATCACATTATATATGATCATTATATAGGCCTATATGTAGAGTCTTTGTCTTATCTCAATCATGTATCCCTAAAAAATAAACGTATCATAGGCTCAGAAAAACAGATATGTTATCAGCTTTGTTAGGATGTGCATATTCCAGTTAATTCAAGAGGGTTTTACAAGTGTATAAAAACTTGAGGAACAATGAGAATTTCCTCAAATGATTAGAAAACTCTTATTTTTCCAGTTTAATTTAAAAATAATCACTAAATTTAGGGATTCGTGGTTGTCATCACAAAAATTGTAATCTAAGGAGTATCTAAAGTTGTCAAAGTAAAAAAAAAAAAAAAAGCCCAAATAAGAGCTAACGTTTGATTTTTAAATGTCCACTAGATGGCGCCACTGGAATTTGGAATAAACAGGCTGTCCGGTCACAGCGTGATGGAGAAGCATCAGCGGCCCTCTGCAGACAGTCTGACCAACACAGACGACCACCAGAAAGTAAAAGAAGTTACTCTGAATTTGTAGGAAATCAACTGCACACAGTTTTTAATCCAGTTGTCTGATTTAAAAACATCTGTTAGTCAACCAGCACCGGGTTTTCCCCTCAGTCTGACTGTTCGCACTTCATTCTTGCAGTAAAACCATCTCACCTCACTGCATCCTCCTGCCAAAATGTGCTGCTTCGGATTCCACTAACATGCAACTTGTCATTACTTTTGCAATGAAACGCATCAGTCTCACGCCTTTTGCATGCTGGGAGCGTCACCCTGCAGCGCGGAGGCATCGGTGCTGCTTTAATCTCGTGAGCTGTCCCCATGTTCATCAGACAGAAAGAATTACATCACCACGAACTAAACAAAAGGTCACCGGGCTACTTAGTAGAAAAAAAAATAGGAGAAAAGTTATTTTAATTTCCATTATTCCTATTTTTATCGCTTTATTTTTTCCCTGGCAGGTAACATGACGATTAATTGAATAACAAACATATCAGAGGACTCGTGTCTCTCACAATTACCACCGACATGATCCATCTGACTCTGCGACCTCTGTTTGTTTGAGGTTATGAGCTCTCAGTTCAGTCTAGCAATTCAATTAAATTTTATAAAAAAAAAAAAAATCAGACGCTCGTGTGCCACAAACTGACTAATTGCGGGAGTGTTTTTCTGCTTGTACGCAGAGATCTTAATGGATGAGGAAATTTAATATAACTCCAATCCAGGTATGACTCAACGATTCCTCGGTCCTGGCGCATAACGCGGCGGTGTGGTCTGCATCAACACCCCATTTGCACTTTTCTGCACAAAAGAAACGCCGCGTAAAGGCGCACTAAAGGTACGGCTCTCCATTTTTCCCAGTGTCCTTGGTTCGGGACAAAGAGCGCTCCAAATTAGGGCGGAATGAAATATTTAATACTAATGGATGCCAGGTGCCAGACGAACAGATGTCAAAGTGATGTATGCTTAAAAGTGTCGTAAATATTGTTTCTTTTTGTCCTTCTGCTGAAACCCGGGTCTGGCCTCTGAAACACGACTACATACGTCGTTAACCCGCGTTCGTCCTCATTAAGGCCGCACTAAAGTTACCGGGCCACTCAGCCCGGGAGAAGTGCTAACCTGCAGAAAGACTTTAATGGTGTCACTGCCATTTTGGGCTGCAAAGGTTAGAGTCATCAGTGCGGGTTATTTTAAAAGGCGCCCGATTTATATAGCATCTCCCTAAAAAGCAGCAGCCTCCGCACATTAAAGCTCCATATAGTCCCATCTTATTTGTATCAAACAGCTGGAGGCTCGCCGCTCCCCTCTCCGCCGTAATGACTCGGATTAGTGGCGCGTTTGGGTGACAAACTGCTTGGGCCTTACTCCTGAAAGCAGCAAACAGACACACACACACACACACACACACACACACACACACACACACACACACACGCACACACACGCGCACACACTATAGATTAAACCCCCCGCACGTGTGTATCTTATTGCAGATGTCAGTCACTTTGGGGACAGTTTGTGTGAGATGACAGATCTCCAGCCCCTCTGTGAAACAAGAAATCACTGCACGTCCCCATAATAACCTATTAGTGGTGACTAGGATTTCCCACAGGATCCGACTTGGAACAGAAAACCAGGACCTGGGAACATTTTCTTCCACCCGCTCTGCAGGTTTCTCCACGGAGAAAATGAGCAGCACAGCGGCTCTGAGGATCAGTGTCAGACTGAAATATGTGGACCACAGAGAAGATTCAACTTAACGGATTACAGCCAACGCGTCTCGGCTCATCTCCGGTTACCTCTCGGTGGCAGAAGTTCTTCCTGGTGTTCAGGCCCACTGATACAAAGTCATACATGATGTCACATCCACCCGCGTTAAATTTGTTTAAACATGACTGCGACAAACGCAAGTCGCTGGAAGAAAAATTCGTCTGCACCGCTGTTAATAAAAATAAAATTTAAAAAATAACAACAACAGCTACATCAATCTATAATAATAATAATAATAATAATAATAATAATAATAATAATAATAATAATAATAAAAATAAATACTATGTGACGCTTTAAAAATATTAAATATAGCTTAAATTGCCGCTTTTATTTCTATTTCTCACCCGCTGAGCAGTCAAAATCGTTTTTTGGATCGAAAATGTTATTTTCAACAATAATACAACCGATTAGCCTTTTTAATCGGAAAGTCATAAGTTCTGTGCACGCTGGCACACAATGGAATACTTTTAACCTTTAAAATTATTAATTTATTATATCGTTTACTCATTTTTTTCCTTCTGATATTATGTTTCATTCATGATTGCTTGTGTTTTCTGATTTTGTGCTGCGTGATGACGATGAAGCTGAATATGCGGGACTTGGTATTGAAACTGATCTGTTCTGACGTTTTTCAATAAAAGTCTTCAAGTCTCCTGATTAACTTCTTTCAGCTCTGAAATATAAAGACAAAAGTCTAATCGGATAAATTCAGATAATAATTAATATTTTTGACCTGCCTCTGATCGGATTTTAGGCTCGTTGGATCGTTTGATGAAACGTGAAGGTGATTGATACCTGATGGAGGGAGGATCGCCCTTCACAGGGAAATAAATACACCTGACGACTTTTGAAAATCAAACGCGAATCGAAACAATAAAATCCGAAAATATTTTCACGCTTCAAACTTTTTTGATTCTGACTCGATCTTTCAAGCTTCAAATTATCTTTCAAACCCAGATTTTTTTTTAAAAAAAGATTAAGTTTTAATATTTTTTATTTCGTCGCAGTTTTGCATGGAATCTGTCGCTGATGGTGTAAAGATGACAATGATTTATGAGACTGAGATTAATTTCAGTGAGCTCAGATATACAAATAGTCGCTCATGTTGGACATAAGCTATAAATTAAGCAAACGCTTGATTTTAAACTGTTTTAGTCCATGGACATTTTTTATTTAGACTAACGAAAGATTAAAGGGCCTACCTGTTTCCACTGAGGAGAAAAAGAAACATGGATCCGCTATAACAACAGAAAATGTTTAGATTTACAGACTACAGACCGTTTTTTATACTTTTTCGATCAAACTCAATCGAAATCCCGAAACAAAGCGCCTGTTTCTGATTGTGTTTGATGTGAAAAAGTCAGATCAGGTATTTGTCATATCTGGCGCTGCACTGCATCTTCCTCATTGTTGTGACAACTGCCGAGGGAGAAAAAAAAAAGAGTCCCTCAAGTCTTCACTTGTTGAAAATAAAAAACAAAAGGTGGTTAAGTTACTTTGCTCTCACATGAAGGAGATATTTGAGGTGGGAGTGGCTGTCATCACAGTTTATTGCTGTACACCATGTAGATGTCAACAAACTCAGTTGGCAGACTTTTTTGGCAGAGTTGTTTTCTCTCATCTGTTCACATATTTGAGGCCCAAGACAGACATAAAAGTGTGGAGCTGCTGCGTGATCTGAAAATTTGGATATTTGACATTGAGGCGAAAGATCAGGGATTTTCTTTAAAACGGCTGAACATGATTTTAATTTTCGAAAAGTTATATCCTTGAGTTGTGTGTTTTTTATGTCTCAGAGGATGAAATGCGTGAAGTCCAGCCGGTGATCATTACGGTTATGAAGACAAATGAGAAGAAAGATGTGTTTTTTTCTGCTCAATAAACACATGTTAGTAATGTCAAGCTTACCTGATAAAAGCTATCAGCCTGAAATGTTGATGAATTCCTTTTAGTTTTTCTGCTCTTCCTCCTGTTGCAAATCATCTCCTCATTTTTTTTTTAATCATTTGGAACAAAAATCATTTTAATGCAATAAAAGGACGGGTTGAAGTAGCACAAAAATATCTTTGAGCCACATGCTTGTTCCATCATCTTGAGTCAATATGGACCTGCTCGGCCCGTGAAATCAATTATGACCAAAGCAAACACTTTGACATGAAAGAAAGCTGTGATATAAACAGGCGCGAGATCAGCCAGTATTGCACAGCAACGCCACGGTCCAGCTGGGACGAGGGCTGAGTCCACATAAGGTAGCCTGAGTACAAGAACAAATCTGCAAGCAAAAGAGACAAACAAGAAAATTATTTTTGAATAATTAGGTGAATTATGACTCTTTTGATGCAAAACATACGCTGTATTATAGGCTTATTCATATCTGGCCACTCAAAATAACAAAAAAAGTTGAATAAGTTCATATTAAATGAGATTTCATGATCCTGCAACGCGGGTTTAAGTGTGTACTTTTAATTCTAACACACATTTAGAAAATAAACATGATTTTTGAAGGGGAAAAGGTATATTTTTGACGGGAAAACCTGATGTGAAAACCCTGTAATGGAGGGAGGCTCCACAGACGCTGCAGGTCACTTTGCTGCAAACAAGTTGGAGGTGTCAACATATCACTCAAGCATTAAATTATAGATTACGGAGCCGTATTGAGACTGTAGTACTGTAAACTCTGCTTTGTGCAATTTTGCACATAAAACCTTAACAGCATCAGAGACCGTGCAAAACATCCGATCACACAAAGATCCGCCTGCTGCGTACAAACAAAATGTATTTATTTTTATTATCCAGCGAGACACACTAAAAGCATAATTTTGGTTTTGGGCCTGTATCTTAAAACCTCTGTAGCAAATATGATCATTATTATGCAAAGGCCCACTGACACACAGCCCTGTATGTATATAGGAGGATAAACCTCCAGAGAAACAGTATGAAAAGAGGTAATAAGTCGTTCTGTCTCCTGCAGAGAGCGACGGCCGAAGCTTTCAGTCCGTCGTTACACAATTTGTCTGACAAGTGATGCGTTTCCGTCACAGGCGGTTTCAACAATTCAATTCGACATGGTGGAGTTTAAGCTTGTGAGCTGTGCAGACATTTGACAGCCATGTGGAGTCTGGAAATCATTATTGACAACCATGAATATGCGCTTTAAATGTGAGGTGTAATAATAATAATAATAATAATAATAATAATAATAATAATAATAATAATAATAATGGCGCAAGCTGAAGTAAAGTAATAATATTATTTAAGTACATTTTTAAAAAATGCCTCCAATTATCTGCAATTTAATTATTTATTTCAAAGTAATAAAATTTGAATATTATCCGGTAGTTGTACGATGTTAATTAGATAAACAAATACCGCCATTAAAACCGGTCACGTGGCTGCATCCTCAGGTGGTCATTCATCAAACCACAGAATTTAGAAGAAGAAAAAAAACGGGAGGAAGGTGTCCGCTCAGTCTCCAAATGCTGACGATGGAGCAGTTTTGCAGAGACCTTTGATCCCTCACCACTGACCTTTTGTTATTTCAGCCACCGGAGGAACCTCAATGGAAACAAGTTGAGCACGTTTCCCCCCCTCACGGTAAACATTATCCTTGACGCATTAGTGGCCTGGGAGCTGTGCAGTGTGGGCAGGTGGGGGCCCAAGCGGTGATGCGGAGGTAAATTAAAAAAAAAAAAAGAATAAACTAAAAACCCCTGTTGGTCGTTTTAAGGTAAATAATCCTTCAAGTCAACTGAAATTTCCCCAGAAAAGTGTTAATTTTCGCTTCCCTGTTCATCTGACTTGCATTGAGGCGCGCGCTTTAATCTGTGTGATTTTTCGAGATTTGTGCAACTCTTTAAAGGTGGTCGAATTAAAAACAAAAACGTTTCCTCTCGTCTTTGTTTCCAGCCCAGCGAGCGAGCTGTTCATGCTAAAACAAATAGTGAAGAATACTCTGTGTACATGTTGGCCTCTCGCAGACACTCCGGTGTTTTATGTCAGCAGAGGTTAACAGTATTCCTAATTGCACGGCCGCGTTTGAGCCCCGTTTGATGTTTACATGCACGTTGATCCCTTTAGGTTGTGCAGAGATGAAGGTCAGTCAAGCGCCGTGGCCTTTTTTAAAAAATATGACACAAGAAAACCCAAAGCATGTGTCAAAATGGGGAGAGAGTGAAGGCGCAGAGTTATGGCGTGTGTTTGTTTCTCCTGTCGAGAAGCAAATCTCTCTTATTGCTTTGCAAGCGGGGTTTCTGCCCAGCGAGTGCATGCACGAGAAGGTAGTACATGGAGAAATATTCCTCTTAAAGATATTGTTCTGCAGGCTTTGAGTCTTTAAGGGAAATTATGTGAAGGTTAAAGCCATTAAAAAGGGCAATTTCTTTATTATAGAAAAGCTCTTAATGCGTCAAAGCTCACAGTACATTTTTGTGAAAAGGGCAACATTTGGCCTGCACGACTTTAAATCCTTGAAGTAATTTACTATATAAAATAGAAAAGTGCATGCTATTGATTTAATGTAACACGATAAAGTATAAAGTTCGTTATATATCTAAATAAATCAGAAACATTTTTTTTATTTATAATCGGCACTAGAAAAAAAATCTGGTGGACGTTTACTCTCAAACTTCTCGACCAGACGGATTCTTCTCAAAGGTTAAACATGTTCGCCTCTTGATCGCCTCATTTCCAGCAAAACATGATCCCCGTGAAAGGTTTGTTTTTTGGCGTGTTTTACAAAGTGCAGCAGTCGATGCCTGATGCGTAAATAAGCGCAAAACATGGGCGACAAATGAGGGGAAAAGTGGAATAATTCGGAACAATTTACAAACATCAACCAGCCAGTTACATTAGTCAAAACCAGTCATTCATTTCCTCCCATTTCCTTAATGCTGCCATTTATTAAAAAGGTTGAGATGAAGGCTGGTGTAGTGGTGCGCAAAATCACCCCCCAAAACGGGGTTTTCACCTTTTGGTTTTCTTGAAAAGAACTTGAACTTTATTTAAGTTTAATTCTAAAAACGTTTAATCTTTGTTATTAAGACAAAACTGAAAGATTCAATGAATGATAAACGGGGGTCTAACTGCAAAAGTGTGTGCGTTTTCATGAAAATAAATCTACTTTTTTCAGGTGATGCTTCCTTGTGATGGTCATGTACTGGAGCATTTTACGCATCTTTTTTTATTTATTTAGCGCCTTATCGCCGCTGAACAGCTGAAGATGTGATCTAAAATCTTGATATCGCATTATACTCACCCTATCTGTCTCAATAACAAACGCATTCATGGTGGTATATCCCCAGCTTTACTTTCTGATGGGAGACAAGCAGACAAGGAGGAGGACTGGGGGAGGGGGGAGTGGGGAGGAAGGGGGGTCTCTGTGGACTTGTCATGTCAAACTTTTGGACCAACAGCGACGCAGCTCTGAGTAAACTCGAGAGCCCATTGGAGAGCCGAGCAAATGAGCTGGGGAGAAGCGTTGGAAGTCCAGCCTCCTGATTTCAACAGATTGAAATGTAAGCCTGTCTCCTGCGCCGTCAGGAAACAGATCGAGAATTTTGTCCCTCTTGTTCCTGATCGCACAAGAAGATTTTCTTGGACGCGGTTTTGGACATTGGACACGCTGGACGCGGAGCAGGATCCACGCAGGAGCCACGAACCGGACACCGTATTCTTCATTTGCGGCTTTAACACGATGGGTGAGTTCAATGTTGGATCGGATTTTTTTTTCTCCCCCCCTTGTCAAGGATGCAGCGAACGGTCGCGATCAGGTGGGGAAAAAATATAGCGAGATATTGTCTGTGTGTGATGTTTTTTGGGCCGGTCGGTTTAGATTTTAATCCAGCTGGAGGAAGCCAGCAGATCGAGTTATTACATGTGTCAGTTACGCATGAGTTTTGGCACTGAGCGCTGGACATCCGCGTGAAGTTTAGCCTGCTTGCACGAGAGCTATCAGTCTGCGATTGGTTGGTACTTTTAATCCAAACATTATAACTCAACAAAACTCAAAGCGATAAACTGGTATTTTAAAATGAACATATTTTATTGCCGAAAACACGTGAAGTTCAAACAGATGCGCCTTTTATCAATTATATTTGCTTTTAAATCAACTATTGAGGCACATTGCAGAGTTTTGGTTACACAGTGCTCAAAAAATGACAAAAATTTTTAATAAATATATTATAAGCACAGTTCAAACGGTAACACTTTTGCATAGCATGTGTTTGAAATATTTGACCTTATATATAGGCTACGTGGTTTAACCCGGGATAAGGCTGTCTGTTGTGGGCCTTGGTTTGGTTACCTAATCTCTGTCTCATTGCTCTGCCCTTTCTGTGTGTTTGTTTTTGACACCAGAGCCAGCCTTCGGTGAGGTGAACCAACTCGGCGGTGTATTCGTGAACGGCAGGCCGCTCCCCAACGCCATCCGGCTCAGGATAGTGGAGCTGGCCCAGCTCGGGATTCGACCCTGTGACATTAGCAGGCAGCTGCGCGTCTCCCACGGATGCGTCAGCAAGATCCTGGCCCGCTACAACGAGACCGGCTCCATCCTCCCGGGGGCCATCGGAGGCAGCAAGCCGCGGGTCACCACACCCACCGTGGTCAAACACATACGGACATACAAGCAGAGAGACCCGGGGATTTTTGCCTGGGAGATCCGGGACAGGCTACTCGCCGACGGGGTTTGTGACAAGTTCAATCTGCCCTCCGTTAGCTCCATAAGTCGGATCCTGCGCAACAAGATCGGAAATCTGTCCCAGCAGAGCCAGTACGAGTCGGGGAAGCAGGCGCCTCACCCACCGCCACAACCAACGTTACCCTACAACCACTTATACTCATACCCGACATCCAAAGTGCCCACTCCCCCTGGCATGCCCACCCTTCCCGGACACATGGCCATGCACAGGATATGGCCCTCCTCGCACTCTGTAACAGATATTCTGGGGATACGGTCTATTACAGAGCAACAAAGTAAGCATGGCTGCATGGAGGGCGGTTGCATTTGTTTATTGCACTACATTTAAACAACTTTTGAAGGGGTTTAGCGCGCAAGAGTGCGAACGTGTGTGCGTGTTTGACAGAGAAAGGTGGATTTATTTTCCCCTTTGAGTTACTCTAATGCTTTTTTATATGCCTGCGAAAGTGAGTATTGGGACATTATAAACTCACAGGCCTCTATGGGGAGAGAGAGAAGAGAGAGAGTGAGAGCTTAAATGCCATTTGACCTGCCTGCTGATATTGATTTGAAAAGCGAGGCAGGTTAGTTCAGAAACAGATGGCCCGGCTTGCAGTAATAATTAAGTGGCGGATGTGGAATATTAGAGGGACAGCGGAGGGAAAAGGCGGTGAGATGAAGTGCATCAAAATGAGGTGTGCTGAAAGTTTGCCATGACTCGGAGCCAGACATTTTGTGCAGGGGGCGCGCAGTGAGTGAGCAGGTTTAACCGTGATTCGAGCATAAAAGAGCCAGCTCACATTAAGATATGCTTCTGCAGCGTGTGTGTTGTGTTGTGTTTTGTCGTATATGTGTCACATGCAGGTAGGCCCAGATATGTTTGGCTCGGACTCCACGGCTACAACTGTTTTGGAAACAGTGAAACAGGATCCGACATAAATCAGTGTTAATGGTCGGCTCCGTGTTGTGAAAGGGATTTCTTTCTTTCTTTTTTCTTTTTTTTTTGTGAGAGCTTGTTTTCCAGTGGCAGGAAGGGAAGTGTTGTCAGTCCATTGCAAGCCGTCCTGCTGTCAGGATTCATGGGTGCCATGCAGAAACACGCTCCAGCTCCTCTCCACTTCACAACCGCCATGAGAAAAACCTAACTCGGGCAGTCCAAACAAGACAAATGCAACGCAGATATCCGAAATCACATGGGGAGGAGTGTGTTTTTGGAAGGCTACCTTTATAAACAATTTGTGCATTTCCAAATTATTAGCAGATGTTTGTGGCAGGTTTTTTGAATACTACGCTTTGCTGAACGTTTGGTGAGTTAAGAGCTCAGTGATTTCACCGGTCAGATTATTTTTTAAAAAATATATATTTTGGACTTTATTAAAAATAGCAGATAATAAATAGAGATCAAGTGTGCAGTCTTGATATATTAAACTAATAGATTTTTTTTTATTCAAGGTTATATTTAATTTGTCACGCATGCGGGCACACACACATTTTCTTAAATGCACAGGCTGTATTCAATTGCTGTGGGCGAATTTATTTACGCCAAAAATACAATTTCGACTTGCAGGCTAGCAAGCGCTTACTTTAAAAAAAAAGAGCGCCTTATCGAGTTATAACTTTGTTGGGGTTGCTTTTCCCTGTGTAAACGTTGGGAGTTTAGTATCCATCCGTCACGAAAAGGAGGGAGACGGTGAAAGTAAATCTAATTTGCCACCGACAGGAAGACGCTTTGGTGGGCTAAAATGTCTCTGACCCACCAGAGAGTCGCCTCATTTCTGCAAATCTTCTACTGGGCCTCAATCTGATCCTCAGGAGGAATCAAAACTTTTCAGTCTAAACACGTTCAGGCCACTTTAGGGCACGTGGAGGAAAAAAATATATGACAGACAATTTCACTATTTAATGCTCTCAGTCAAAAATACTGAAGAGAAAAAGTAAAAGCTTGATCACGTTTATTGGTTAAGAGTCGAAGAAATTTACTCTAATAAGACAAAGTCTGAAATAAAAAAAATTTAAGATAAAATTTCACTTGCTGAGAATTAGAAAGAAAGAAAAAACTCCAATATATGATGAAGTGCATTTCGTGCCAGCTACTAAAACTAATATTTTTGTTTTAATTATCAAAAAATATATACATTTACTGCAAACTTTACGCACTTTGACATTCGAGCTGCTGGCGCGTAGAAAGACAAATAATCGTGTTTTAGTGCAAAATGTCACAGGGTTCATTGTCTTATGCAACCTGGCTAACCTGCGCCTGATGGATGCATGAGAAGCAGCGGGCCTGTGCGTGTCTTTTCCCATAATCTTTAACACTCCTCTCTGACTTTCCTCTCTTCTCTTCTCTCTTTCTCTTTTGCCCCCCCAGTTAGTGACAGTCCATCCTTTTCCAGCGCCAAACTAGAGGAATGGAGCGCTATAAACAGGACTAATTTCCCACCAGCAAGCTCTGCACTAGTCAATGGCGTGGATAAACCGCATTTAGAACCAGAAGCAAAATACACACAGGTAAAAGTAAAAAATGGACACCTCTCTTTTTTTTTTGCAACCTAAAATGCAACATGAGTGAAAGGAGTCTATCCAAACTCCTGACAATCAGGCTATTAATCTAACTGAAGTTTAGGCTATTTTATAATAATAATTACGTGGCTTGGACGTTTCCCTTTCACAGCATTAATGCGCTCCTTCTGCTGACTTGCTGGTAATGGTGCATTTTAATGAAAATCTTATTATTTTTTATTTTGGCTTCATAAGGTGCACTTCCTGTGGGGCCTGCTGCATGGTCACTGCTTTTATGAATCAGCTGAGTGTAAATTATTTAATAATTATCAGGTCAAAGTGTTCTGGATAGCCCAGTTATTCTCTTAATTCTTCTTTTCCAGCTTGGTATGTAGGGTTTTTGAAAATAAGTGTAGCGTGCTTAACACTTGGAAACTAGTTAGATCCATAAAAAAAGAGTCAGAAAACTAGTCTGTTTTCGGTTTTCTGGTAAATTATCCTGGCACAGGCCTTTAGTATTTTGATGGGTTGGTTTGGTGCTGCAGTCCATGCAGGGCATTAAACTGCATGGAAAGGAGGATCACTGACCGCTGAATAATTTGTCTTATTCGGGTTTATTACGAGAAAAATCCACCAAGTGTGTCTGACAGGTAGATATTTTGTCTTTAACCACCGTCGTACAGGTCTAAATTTTCGGATAATTATTGTGCATTGAGTTGTCAAATATATGTGAAATATCTATGTTCAAAATAAAGGAGAACCGAGATGAACCCATCCAACGTAGCCGATTATTACACATTACACACAATTATATAAAAATAGGCTATTTGATGTTTTCATATTTTTAAAGGGTAAGAATTCGCTCTACGTCTAAGACGTAAAAAACAATATTTATGATAATCTTTTAATTTACATTTCTAGTCACATGTCTCTATTTTTATGTCCAGAAATATTTTTTGTAAGTTTTTGTTGGATAAGTTTATGTTTTTTTGGTTTTCTAGAGTCTAATGAAAGGCTAAGATGACACCATGTGTGCGCGTAGGCGTGTTTTTTTGTCTCTTATTTTGACAGGGCGCGCGACTGTATAGTTGGGCTACAGTCTAAATAACAAATAAATAAATAAAATGAAAATAAAAATCATTCCGAATAATTTATTTTGCCATTTTATCGCGGGAGGGGAGCTTTCATACTCATTAGGCAGAAAACAGGACCGATGCTGTGAGATTAAAGGAGCGTTCAGATGTTAAAGTGGACACACTAAACTGTCTGAGCGGTTAGCAAACCAACTGTACAAAAACAGAAGTGAGCCATTAAATGCAGAAAATAACAACTCTATAAATTACACAGTTTACTGCATGAAAAACAAAGAATGGTGAAGCGAGGACTGTTCCACTAAACGACTGAGAGGATTAACCGTGCCTTTGACGCTCAGACTTTATGCAGGCAGCCATTGCAGCCTGCTGAGATCTGATGTTAAATAGATCTGTGTTTGTGTTGGTGAGAGACACAGTAAAACAGAGGGGATGTCATGCAAGCAGTGTTGAAATGGTGGCCTAAAGAACCCGAAGTTTTTCTACTGCAATTCATCTTTTTTTCCTCTTTTTTTTGGCCATGTTTTTTCCACATTTTTCTTACAGCTAAAGGCCTTATTTTTATGTTTTCCTGACGACTGAATGTTAGTGCAGAGTAAGGCTAATTCAAAAAGGCACGCTGAAAACGTCCAAAGGTCATTTTTATTTTCGTCAAATCTGAGTCGTTTGTGTACAAGGCCAGAGGCTGCGGTTAGTGCCGTGGCCTGTTTAGAGGGCAGATGCACCCATGGGACTCTCAGGTTTTTTCTCTGGAAGCAGAAGCAAAAGAAATGGAAGGAAAAAAGGGGAAAGAGGAAGAGAAGAAGAAGACGAAGAAGAAGAAGACAAAGGCAGAGGAAAATGAAGACAAAAAAGAGAAAGAAGAATAGAAAGAAGACGACGACGAAGAAGAAGAAGAGGAGCATCGTTAAAACTGATTTAAGGTCACGAGCTCTGTGCGCGCGGCGGCTCGCAGCTGATTCATGTTTTAAAAAACAGCTGAAACCGCCGTTAAAAATCACTGCTCATGAATATATATAAATCGCCCAATTAATATTTTGTTTCGCCGTAGAAATAAAGTACGTTTGAATATTTAAAAGTTCAATGATTTATTTAACTTATAAACCGAGTCATCAGATCGTGACGACGTTAATCCGCTAAAGGGCGTCAGTGTTTTTTAGCCAGTTATTCATTTGGCCTGTTGAAATGGTTTCATTTGTGTTTAACAGCAGCGAGTTTTAAAAAAAGCATCAAAACACAGACGCAAGTAAAACTATTATTTAGATATTTTATATTAAATAATTAGAGCGACAAGAGTGAAGAAAAATGAACCTTGACTCTCTTATTTATTATTTTTTAAATTATTAAGTCATTTAAATTAAAAAGAAATATGTAACCTAGGTTGATTTATTTTTATATAAATAAATTCTGAATCACACAAATGTCTAAATTCAAAGTTACACACATATATATGTAGTGTGTTTTTAGAATATTTATAATATAATAATAGTTGCTGAAGGAGGGGTGGACAAAATAACAGGTACACCTACAGAACTGATGCAATCTGATAAAAGAGTATTGCAGTATTTGTTGCCTTTGTGTCACACGTCTCTGGTATATTATTAGGCAATAGTTAGTGATGTTCTCCTCCATTATACTGTGAATATGTAGCTGTATATGCACTGTATGTGTGTAGGTCTTTGCATATAATATACATTATATATGTACTGTCAGTGTTTATATGTGCTGTAGTTGTGTGTGTTACACATGGTGCAATTTATTAGTGAAACATGTAATGATGCTTAAAGAGACTCATTGATTTTAAAAAATATTATCATAAAACACAGCTCAAAGCCTGCGTGGCTATTTGTGAAACAAGCTTCAGTATCAATGAGCCAAGTGAAGACACGCAAACACCCACAAAAACCGACAGACACCCACTCAGACACCCACAGTCACCCGACGCAGACCCACAGACACCCACAAGCACAGGCATACGCACACAAAACCAGTTTTCTCTCTAAAGCCATGTTTTATAATCACCACAAATGTCAGAGAGGAGTATAATTTTTCATATCTATTTTGAAATAAATGGCCAGTGACTCTGCCAGTTGAGCATATCAATGGAAAGGGGTCAAGGAAACAGAAAAGATCCCAATTTTAAGGAATAATTCTCAGTAGTCGCAGACCACCCAGGAACAGAAATTCTGCCTCCCTGTTGAAATGCTTTGGTGAATTCCTCAAGTTAAGTCCTGTCTCGGTGCCAGAAAAGCAAAGCCCATTCATCCTTCGAACCCTAAGCACGCCTCATTCTCTATCATATTTCCCCTCTTCCTGCCCTTTCACTCTCAATCTCTCATGACATCTGTTTTGTGGCGCCCCCAACCTCCCCGTCGCCCATCGTCTGACGTGGGTTATCAACGCTGCCGCCGGGAGAAACGTCCACTCTTTGGGTACAAAACAAGTCCCATAGACATGGACGAGCAATCATGCATGTATGGTTTCAATACATGTTTAATATGTTCCAGGGGCATGAGAGCGCATAATTGATCATTCATACTTTCATCAGAATTGGGAAAATGGGTTTTTTATGTGGTGGCTGTGGGGTAAGAATTGAAGTTTCTGCTGTTTATAATTCAACCAGCATCACTTTTCCTTTCACTTTCTTTCTTTTTTCTACAGCTCGGCTCAGCTTTTTCCCATTATAACTCAGCTGTCTACCTGGGCTGGGGTCACCTCACTAAATAATGCAGCCATAAAAGGAGGTCTTACTTCTCAATCCCCTCTCAAGTGACTACATTTAGGGATGTTTCTGCTGCAAATTTTAAATTCCCAAGGACTGAACAGAGAGGAAATCACTAACCATCATTTTCTACACCAAGCAGGCACCTTTCAGACTCCTAAACCAGACTTTCACCTGCTAATATTCTGCTTTTTTCCTCTCCTTCGTCTCCAGACGCCGAATGGATTGCCCACAGTGAACAGCTATGTCACAGCACCCAGCATCCCTCCCTACCACCCTCCCACCCAAGTGTCACCCTACATGGGGTACAGCGCCACCACCTCGGCCTATGTGACCGGACCCACATGGCAGCCGGCCAGTGGCAGTGCTCTATCTCCCCACAGCTGTGACATCGCCACCCCTCTGGCCTTCAAGAGCATGACAGCCAACCGCGATGCAATCCACCCAGTCACCGCCTCGGCGCTGTGATGTCAGCCTCACGGGCTGATCCAGCGGGGGAGGGGAGGAAGGAGTGAGAGACGGCGAGGACAGGAGAGACACCGTGTCTGTCCCCTGTGGCTTCATTTCATTCCAGTTGCCTCCTTTTCTATGAAGGACTTGGCCCCCAGGACCCATATTTGTGGTGTTCTGTACGTGACCCTCAACTCCTCCTCCTCCTCCTCCTCCATCTCCTCGCTACACACACTCAGACCAGAGACACGCGAGGAATAAACAGTCTGTCCATTTTTTACTACAAACTCGTTGTCTGAAAGAACTTGCAGGACAGGTGTACTGAAGGACTGATGTAAGACTGCTACATATCCATCAACACAATTCCTCTCAGATTCTTTACTGCACACTTCTGCAAATGTCTTTGGGCAAAACGGGGTAATGTATAGCTTCATGAATAAGCAATCAGAGAAGAGGGGGTAAAAAAAAAAACACCTTTGCATTAGTGTTTCAGGGTGCTTATTAATTGCTATTGTTTTTATATGTTTGTACGCTTTTTTTTTTTGTGTTGTCGTTTATGTTTTGATAAAAAAGCAAGTGTCTCATGGAGCGTTGTCTTCCCCACTTCTCTATAAATGTAGCCTGTGCAAGAGCTCCAGAGAGAAGTTTATTTATTAGATTAAGGTACGTTGAATGAAGTGCAATTAGCCGTACAGACAGCATGGGATCCTCCACGCACGTTCAGACAAAAATTGGCATCGGTCATAAGTTGGAGTGTAGAGCATTAACAATTGACAAATGTTGCACAATGAAATTGAATGTATCTTATTAAATTGTTTGGCTGTTATTGGAGTTTGCTGGTTGTTTGGGGGGAATCCTCAGCAGTTTTTATTTTTTATTCTGACAACATAATACAATAATACAAACGATCACAGTCACAAACATTTTTCTTTCCTCATTCTTCATGTTGGTGTTGTATTGTAGCCTCCTGGCCTGTTTTGCATGAGCAGGAAACTGCTTTCCATATATAAAAAAAAAGGGCTCCTACAAGGCCTGTATTTTTGTGTAACCAAGTGTCACGGCTCACTAGCAGAGTTCATCAGAGATGCTTTGAGAACACACAATGATTGTCACCACATGAAGCAATTCTATCGGTCATAAAAATAACCTCACCTCATTACGGCAAAACATCTAGGATCATTAACATGAACATTTGAATATTAGCTCAATAAAAAAAAAAGATAAATAAATACATACAAGTAATACTTTGCACAATTTCCTTAAATAATTATCTAAAAAAAATTTAATGTTAATTTAAGATTACATTTAAAGTTAAGTTCTATAAATATGACCAATATATAGAGACATATTTCTTTTTGGTTAATTTTTACAGGCAGGCTTCCTTTAGTGAATACGTTATTTCGTACAGGAATTGTATGAATTTAAGGGGCCCTACAATCCTTTGTAAATAGCAGAGAAAGTCTTATATAATGCTTCATAAATTCCAGTAATTTTAAACAGTTGTAGTTCACAAAGATTTTTTCCGCTGGATAGAAGTGTGTGCAAGACACAGTAAATTGAAAAAATCTCTGTCGCGTTAATTTTTTGAGATGTGTGTGTGTGAGACGGAGGGCTCACAGACTTCCTGGGTGAGGCGGAGTCCACGTGCATTCAGAGAGCCACAAATAGGCTCATTGGCCTGCGGTCTCCAAGGTCATCAGACATCAGACCCGAACGCGAACTACAGCAGCCACAGAGGGGCTAAACAGGGCTTGTCAGGGCCAACTCAACATGTTCATTACAAAAGCAAAAAGCACACAGCCTCAGATGACAAATGACATGTTTGCAAAATGATGCAAAAATACTTTCTGAAAGTTTTGAGGGTGGGGGGCGGAGAGTGTAGTGTAATAAATTATGAGTGTGTCTGGCAAGCCCCGTCAAGCCCTGCAGTGGGGATCGGAGATTAAAACGAACCGGGCTTCAGCGTGGATGTGGAGTCGTAGATTAATACCTCGATAAAGTCGCTCACCTGCTCTTTTACGTAGCATTACCTCGCCGCTGAGGGTTCACAGGGTGGTTGAGCCCGTGGCCCCGTGTTTCCATTCCTCCTGTGTTACAGCATAAACAGTCTCTCCGTGTGACAGTGTCAACAGTCCTCCCCACGCAGGGGCTGATTTGACTTGGAAAGCACTCTTCCCCGCATCCAGTGGTCACGGACCGTTGCTCAGGGATCGTAGTGTTTCTTTGACCGTATGTGAACCACATCACAGGGACGTGATGATCATACACTCGCTGTACCAGCCAGCCCTCACGGCCACCCCATTACCCCGCACCATCCATCACGTACAGTAAATGATGGTGAACTCTTTGAGTGGCATGAAAAGTCTTTTACATGCTTGTTTTTTTTTTTTTTTAATTTCTTTTTTGTTTTACCTCAGCCTACAAACAACAAGGCAAAACAACTTTTCCTTTCAACTAAGCAACAACAACCGAACACAGTCTTGTTAGTCTCCTCTGACTCATGCAACAAAATTAAAATGTGGTCGTCTTAATTGACACCAGTATTTAAATAAAAATAGGAACATTGTGTTTTCTAGACAAGTGGAATAGCATAGCTTCACGAAATAATAATCCCTGCTCTTGTAGTTGGTCATTTTAATGGAGACGAGGGTCTTAAAGGCGTAGGTTTTAAAAATAGGGGCAGACACGTGTTTATAATTAATGATGTTGAGTCTGACTTCAGTGTCATATGGTTATCTTTACTTTTCCACATGCAATCAGAAACAAGACAGCCATTTGCAGAGTAACACAGAGCAGAGTAGGCAACAGCGGGTGAATACAGTACTTCATGCATGTTACTGCTCAGTGAACATTTGTTAAAATGAGCTGACAACGGCCAGAATGTTTTCTTAATGCCTTAAAACAGCAACATTGAGCAGACAGGTGAGCAAAAACCTCTTAAATAATAATAATAATGATAAAAAAAAAATCAACTGTGCTTGGAAAAATCACGTCTGGTTCTGCGTCTTTGGTATGTACACATTTGGCTCGCCCTGTTCGATCACACTGACATGAATCACTGCCCCCCCCCCCCCCATATGTAGTGTAAATCCTGGACATTTTTATCTGTTTTAATCATTAACCGCGTCTGCATTGGGAAAGACAGGTGAGGCCATGCCCAAATTGCAGACTTGTCAAAGTGGAGCCACTGGAATTGAAATGTTACAGGTGAGGATGAGGAACATACATGGACATGATGTAAGGAAAAATGAGGGGGGGGGGGGGGGGGGGGGGGTTTTCAGCTTTATTTTTATTGTGGGGGGGGGTGTGCGGGGAA
>JAQMCX010000015.1:3441294-3451615 GCA_029814765.1 Acanthurus leucopareius
CCCCCCCCCCCCCCCCCCCCCCCCCCCCCCCCCCCCCCCCCCCCCCCCCCCCCCCCCCCCCCCCCCCCCCCTTGCAGCTGAAGATTTATGATCGGTGTGGGTGTGCAGGGAATTCAGGTGAAGGGTGGCTCTGTTGCTCAGCTACCAGCAATACACGGTGAGCATGTCAAAAGATGTCAAGTCTGAAACAAACGACGGGGATTGAGCGCTCCGTTTCAAAAAGGACGGTTTAGGCGCTTACAATTCCATCAGTCTGCAAGCCACAGTTGTTAGTCTATCACCACAGGCCCCCCAAACCCGCCCCCCAACCTCCCCCCCGGGCAAAAAACCAGGAGCCGTTCCATTTTGGCAGAGAGAAACTCCCACATTAATGATGACTGTCAAATGCCAACGTGGCTCAGTGTAAGCTACTAAGCTACTACCAGATGAAGTTAAGATGAGTATCTTACAAAGCAGCCACTACCCCGAAGGCTGTGCAACAGGTGTGTGTGTGTGTGTGTGTGTGTGTGTTTTTGCATATGTGTGTGAGTGTGCATATTTGCGCACAAGATAGACTGGCAAAAATGAGAGAATGTGTGCAGCTCCCCACCCCCCTCCGCCCCCCCACACCTCCTCCACATTTGCATGTCTTGAGCTTGTTGTTTTAGCTTGCGCTGAAGCTACGCTCAGGCACTGACTCCCCCCCCCCCGCAGGTGAAGAGGGGGGGGGAAAGACTGACGCTCGGTTGGCGAGTGCAGCCTCGACAGCTGACACGTTCTCAATCAACAAAGCTCTCTGATGGGGGAAAGACAAAGAGAAACGGGGAAGACGTGGTAGACTGAAGTAAGGCGATACGCTCATATGAACGGCAAGCTCAAACGCACCCAGAGAAAACAAACACGCGGCGGCACAAACTTACAGTTACTGGAAACACAAGTGCTTAATCTTTGACCCAGCAGTTATACTCGTCAGGACGGCGTATTGACTTCCATTCATTTTGGGGAGTATAACTGAACCCCAAAGCCTGACCCAAACCTAATTTTAACCTAACCTCAATTCACACCTTCGCCCTAACCTTCACCAGGCCTCAAAAATGACATTTAGCCTCATTAACTGAGCTTCGGTCCCCATGAGGTGTAACGGTCCCGACAAGGCTGCTGTTTATACCAGAAGAGGTCCACGATAAGTAACAAAAACACATCCTCACTCACACACACATAAACAAACACAGAGTGAGAAACCAAATTAGTTTAGAGTTTTATTACTTTTTATTTCTTATCATAAAAGTAATTTCTCAGAAATGCTATTTTTTTTTTGATTCAAATTGAAATTTTTTAAAAAGTCAAATTAACACAATTTTTAACAAACAAAAATCTTGAAAAATAAAGATTTCATACAAGTCCAAATTAAAGGAGGTACATAAAAATATCAGTCATGCAAAAAGAATTTTAAAAAGTCAGAAAGCTACAGGCCTTGTTTCAGTAAATGAGATATTCTTATACACAGTAATTCTTTTTTCAGGATTTTTAGGCACTATTGCAGCTTTTTGTTTGCTTGAGTTGCAGACAGTAAGGCTCAGCGTGATCACAATATATACATGCGTTCATGCATGCATTGTTGTTTATGAAGTACATAAAAACTGTGTGTGTGTATGAGCTTGTATGTGTGTGTGCACTGCTGCAGAATTCACAGGCTGCTTCTTTGTGAGCAGCTCACATTGAGATTTAACTGATGTTTGATGGAGATGGATGATTCACTGAGTCCAGCAGAGCTCAGGTCAGGTTTGTCTAAGGAAGTGAGACTAATGTAACATGTACATTACAGCTAAGTAATGATGCACCAAGTGCCCTAAAGTGGGTCTGCAGGTAAGTCCCTTTGGTAGATTGTCTTGTAAACATGCCTCCAGTATGTTCATTAGTGTTTCATTTGAATGTTGAGGCCTTAAGAAAAATTTAAGTTTAAACTATTTAACATTTCTATATAATATTAAGTATTTTGGTTAAATATGCTTCTTCAAAATCTCACATTATTTGCGTCATTAAGAGTGTGTGGGTGTGGTCTGCTCAGATTTGATTGACATTAGCACAACTTACACCACATTTTTGATTCAAATGACTCCAATTACATTCTGATTGGTGCACAGAAGTATGTGACCCCCACCTGAACACCACCCAGTTTAAACAAGTGAGATAAGAACAGAAAAAAAAGCACCAAATACATATATCTTTGGTGAAATAACCAAAACTGCTCTAAGTTTGGCAGATAAAAATGTGTTCATGTAGACTCCCATTGCTCATAGCAAGGATCCTATTGTGAAAGTAAGTTTTTCAGGGCCTTCATTAAAACCTACTGATCAACTGTTAAAAAACCTGCTTTCTATTAGAAATGTATTTGTCAATTTTCAAACACTGCAGCTGTTTTTAATTCCTGAGAAACTAACTCAGCTGACATATTTTTTCCTGCAGAAAGCTGCGATCAAACACATGTACTGTAATGCTAATTTGGTATTTTGCAGAGCAGTATTGTATGTTTAAGGTAAAACAAACACATTAAGACTAATTTGGTCAGAAATTACTGAAGTCACTTAACAGTATTGATAATGAGGTACAATCTGTAAGGCACTTTTGTGGGTTTCCCTTCCTTGATTTTTTTTTTTTTTTGGTTACCAGTTCCTCTGCAGCCATCCTGACACATACTCATAGACCAGCAACATCACTGCTCCGCCTGTAACACACAAACACACACAGTGAATCAATCTGTTTCAATCTATAAATATGAAATTAACTTAGGTGTTATTTAAACTTGAATCAGAGACTTTCTGGAAAACACAGAGGAATAAACTAGATGTTCCTCAGAGTCACAGAAGAATCCTCAAAACCCTAAATTTTAAGGATACAACGTCATCTAATCCCCCTGAATGACTGCTTCTGAACAAACATGCATGAGAAATGGACCATCCAGTTGCTAAATCTTCAATCATATTTGATCAAGACCTGATTTTAAGATTGTTTCTACTTTCATAATGTGAGAGCATAGATGCATTTCTGTTTCCTGGCATGTTGTCCTTTACAAAACAAGAACAAAGCGACTGCATCACTCAGCGTCAAGCTTTTAGCTCTCTTTTTGCTTTTAGTTGTTGGTCATCAAACTTTAAAAGTGTGTTAGTACAGCATTTGTGTGAAAGCTAGATGCTAGCAGTTAATGAGCTAACAGGCTACAAGCTATATATGCAGTGAGCAGCAAGCTAACATTACTGTTAGCTAATCTGCAAACTTATGGAAAACTATATAGATCTTCTGCGTTGGTAAGTGATATAACAATTAACTTAGCACAAATTAAACTCTCACTAACTCATTATGGATGCCTAACTTTATTTATTGTATAAAAATTGAAATAGCAGGAAACAAGTCAAAATAGCGTCCCCATTCATCCCTCATTTTGAGAAAATATTTAAAGGGCTCTGTTGTCAATGTTGCTTCCATTTGTTTCAAAAAACCTTTTTAATACTACACACTTGCATGCTTACTACTGTTTTATTCTATCTCAGTGTTTTCAATCAAACATTGCATAGATATCACATAATAACAAAAGAAAAGATGGATTTGAAATATTTAAGTTCACAGAACCAAAAAATTTGAATTCATGCATTTGATAGAAAAGAAGTGCTCATTCCTGCCTCATTTCATTGGAAAAAACACTCATGCAGAGTTGAATTTAGAAGACGAATGCTTTGGCAAGCTCTGTCAAGATAAATAATTGGAGCGATCTGCTCAAAAAAACACAGGTTTCAGTTTATTTACTCATCTTAAAACCTATTTTTCAAACAAAAACTGCAGTTCTAGTTAAAACTGACCACTTCCTTTCATATAAGACAATTTGTAATTTTAAGGACAGTTTTTTTTTTTATATTTACCTGGTCCAAGCCTCATTATCTTGGGCACCAACCCCTTGTAAAGTGCCAAGTATCTGCAAGAAAAAATAGGATGTTAATAATGTACAAATACATAATGAGCTGAAGGTAAAACTATGTATTTCAAGCCAATATGTGAGTTCAGCAGGAGACTGTTTTAATCCATGTGGATCTTGAGCATGTGTGTGTACTTACATGAGTCTAAAGGCCTTGAGCGCAGCTGTGTGTTCTTGCCTGGCTGTCTGTCTGTCTGTCTGCTGCCCTGCCTGTCTCTCACCCTGTCAGGTAAAATAGTTGGGGTCTAACGGCCAGCGGAGGCGAGGACCTGCCCCTTAATGCATTCAAGGTGATCAGTGGCTGGCTGCCTCCGCCTCGTGCTCCCTGTCCCGCTCCCTGGCCCCGCCACTGATGGCGTTAATAAGGCTCGACCCACTTCCTCCCTGGCCCTCTGTCTGATTAGATTGACCCGTGGAGCGCCGCGCGGCTCGTTAGGGTCTGCTTAACGACGTCTCCCATAGGGACCACTAATTAGCTGGGACTGTGTTGTGTTAGAGCAGGGGACTGGATGTGGCGGAGGGGGCACCCTCCACGCACCCCTGCGACGACGGCGTTTCAGTGCGGTTCCTGCAGCAGCCCCCAAGGCTCCTGTGTCCGCTGACTACAAACATCTCGCTGGCCCTTGTCTACTGGAGCTGCATGGCGGAAAGTGGAAAAGCCTGGGGCAATTGGTAACATAACATACATCTTTCCTTGAAGCTTCTATTTAGAGCTGTCATTCTCTGAGGTTTGAAAATATGTTAACATTTACTCCACAACTGACAGACTGCAGAAATGTATGATCACACACACGAGGGGGAATACAGCCCAGAATGTAACGTCACTATTTGGTTTCCATTTAGCAGATCACAGCTCTGCATCAAGCTGTTCATGCACTTCCCATGTAGTTAATGTAGGAAACTCACACCACATAATCAAACCCTGCTAACTTGTAGCTGCAGCTGGTATAATTTGTCTTTTCTGACAGCCAGCTTGGCAGGTAACCAACTACCGATTGCTAACAAAGCAGACAAAGTGCCTCATTAATTCTTGGATGCATGGATGACAGTGTTTCAAATTTTTAGCTTTGAGGATCACAGACTTATCCTTCCATGTTCTTACCCTTCCTCTCGGTACACTAGTGCCATGGACTGGAAGCAGGTGCGATACTTGATCTCCCCGGGCACAGGCTGGGGGCCTTGGATGCGGCTCTTGGCTACGTCAAAGGGAATGTTCACACAGGAGGAGATTGTTCCAGACACTAGGCCGATGGTAAACTTCCTCAGGAACTCCAGGGTGGGGTCCTGGTAAAGAGGAGGACTTACATGATTAAAAAAAGTGGCACCATTTTACTGGAAACATTCCCTGAGTGGGCACCAGGTATTAAGTGTGATGACACATAACATAATTAAAGGAACTGAGAGAAAAAATAACAAATACATGATGAGACACTGAGTGTGTACATATGAGCAAAAGTGAAGGAGAGCATGAGGGGGCTTGTGCATATGATTGCAAAGCTGGCATGAAAGCCCTGATCATTTTATGGTAGCGGGGGGCAGATTAGTGCTTCCTGACTGTGGTGCAGCAATCTGATTGGCTGAACAGAAGCACATGTTCTCTGGGGAGCCAAGACGGAGGATTTATAAACAGGGTGCATGCAGGCAGACTGGGGAGGCATATGGGGACAATTTGGGTAATTGGGCTGTGACTCGGCACAGGGGTATTACTGTACCAAAGAAGCCCAGACTCAGAGAGCTCTGACAGCTAATTGGCCGGGATATTTTTACAAATGACAGCAGCCTCTCTGGTCCAGGCCTTTCTCAAGCGGCTGGACACCCTGAGAGCCGAGGTAAATCAACAGTTAATCCCACTTCTTCAGATTTTTTTTTTTTTTTTTTTTTCAAATGGGATGTGGGGAAAGGGGTAACATACGCATGGACTAAGTACATCCATCAACCCACTTCCTAACAGCCTTAAGCAAACATCTCCTCACACATTCACTCGTGAATGATGGCAGTGTGCTATCTGCCTCCTCTGCTCTAGCAAAATGGAGACATGAGAGAGAAGCCCGAGCTCGGCCGGCTCGATTTGACAACGAACATGTTCGAGCTGCGAGCTCGTTGCTCGTGTTGCTGACAAAAGGGTTTTTTTGGATAAACGCCACTATCAGCTCAGCCTGTAAGCCGTCTGAGGCCACAATATTTATCCTTTTCTGCCTCAACAATGGACGTCGTTAGCCTCTCACAAACAAGATCATTCCATCGATGTTCATACTGATGGATCATTCCCAAGAGCAACGGCCACAATCTAAGAGGAGAGCTATTTGGGTCATCCAGCCACATAATTATCATTCACAGAGGATGACCACTTGGTTCTCTGTACACCATGCGTCACTGGAAAAATGTTGAAAATATAGCAGAGCCTGGGCTCCCACTGTAACCTTCTCTTGAAAATAGTATCGTTGTCTGCTTCCAATTAGTTCATTGAAGTTAATTTAATGCTCCCAGTTTGTACATGTGGAAATGGCGTATGGTAACGTTTCCATTAAACAAAATTAACTTTTGTTTGGGCCATCAGGCGCTGCCGGATGTGTAATCTGAAACTTTGAGGATGTTATGAGGAGCAAACAGACGGGGCATTAGCGGGGCTGATCTTACAAGCTCCTCTCTGATTTTTGCTTCCTCCTTGTCATGGCCGGCATGCTAACTAATCATACTGTCAAACACTTTCTCGTTTCCCCCCTGGTGAGGTGGATGGGACACGTGCGGATCGTATATCCTGAGGGCAGCAAAAACTGGGTGTAGTCAACGTTACAGACACCGGTCACTTGGCGTGGGTTTGCATTTGTCAGCAAGCTGGAGGTCAGAGTTCACAGATTTTGATTGGCATATTACCGGGTTGGTGGGGATCGCATCCTTGACATTGAAGTAGAAGCCAAAGTAGATCATGTTGAAAACTCCATGCCGTCCCAGTGTGGATGTCAGTCCTTTATTCAGACCCTTCAGTCCAATTCCATCCGACTTAATTATTCGTCTTGCTTGAGCGAATGAGGAGGGTTGCTGCATAGAAAGAGATCAAAAAATCAAAAAAAAAAGGGAGATGTCAAACCACTGGGCCTCTGGAGGAGAGTGCACATTACCACATCATGTATCAAGACAGTATTTTATTCCCACTGACCTCTTTGAAGGAATCTCTGTTGGCCTGGAGACTGACTTTCACCACTTCGAAAGGATTGACGACAACAGCTTCAGTCAAGCCTGCGCCGAGCCCCGCTACAGACAACGCCTGGAGGGTGGATGGACGTGATTTAGGGTCGAGAATGTGGAGATAATATTTGGGTATAGACAGAAGAGAGAAGACAAACTGAAGCAGACAGTGAGGACGATTGCAAACGTGTCAGTGCTACAAGAGGTTACAGCTGAATTGTAAGTTTCTTTTTTAAGAAACTTGTTCCTCAAGTCTTTTTGTCTCGTCTGAAAGTGGACAAGTGTTTCCGTCTCAACTGTCATTGTTGTCATTTGAAAAATGCTGGAAGACACACACGACACCTGTGTTTGTTATTCGATGAAATCTAAGATGACAGACAGGAGGGAGGAGACCGTGAACAAAGGAAGGAATAGAACATGAGCCAGTTTTGATTTTTTTTTTTTTTTGACATGCTAAAATAAACAAAGCAACTTATACATATTTATCAAGAATGTGACGGATAACATATTAATATTAAGAAAAATCAAGGAAGGATTAAAAAAATACATCCTTGCACATAAAACTACAGAACACAGTGGAGGAAAATTAACACCTATGTCTATCTTTGCTTATGCACACATCAACTTACAAGCTTCGTCCTTAATAAACATAAAAGTATATATTTTTTAAAATTCAAAACTGTCCCTGACATGTTTATGGAGCTGTATAAGTGTATGTGTGTGTGTGTATGCATGCGTGCTCACAGCGACGCGTAATGGGAACATGTCAAGATCGTGTCTTTAGCTCATTACTCTTCCTGCCTCTTTATCCTGCTGTCAGAGCCCCAGGACCCATCCTCTCAGACATGCCTCGTGATGTTTACACAGCCAGCCAGCTACGCTTTAATTCCTTATTTGTATTATTACTGTGTGTGTCCTCGTTAATCAGAGTGAAGGCATTCAGCTGTGCCACGCTGAACTGCAGAGGGAGAGAGAGGAAGCCATTCAGGACCAATCTGTGATTCACACACACACACCAGTGATCCAATGTGATTACAGTGCTTGATACTCGAGGGCCTCTGGAGGGAAATGGGGTTGGAGGCACAAGAGGAAGAGGAAGATGAGGGGATAAAGACGGAGGGGGAGGAGAGCATGATGGATGGGACAGGTAAACATTTCTCCACCGGTGGCTGTGAAAACAAGACGGGGATATACGTTGTGTCGGAGGAGGAGGGGGGACGGCCTCCCCGCTGCCTCACAGGTGAGACATCTATCACACCTGACACTCGGCTGCCACCTGAGTGGGTGGTGTGCTGTGACCACGCCCCAGCAACGCAAATCTGTCTTGCTTGAAGGTTTAACTAAAAAAACCCCCCCAAAAAAACAGATAAAGTCAAGAAAAATGAGGCCACTTGAATATTTATGGCCTGCAGTTAAATCAGTCTGCTAATTTAAAAACCACCAAACAAATGTACAGTGGAGTTATTAGGAGAGAGTTAGCGTTATGGCTTTAGTCCAGCACGCGGCATTTACGAAAAGACATAATGACTTTGAGGTTTGAGAGACAAATTTATGCTTTGGAAGGTGTATTGAGTTGTCACATCTTTATTGAAAGGAGTCACACCTTCTTTATCTTGAGTATTTACACATAGACAGTATATTAAATAGTGGGCAGAGCCAACATGAGGTCACCCATCGGTTTGTTGACTACTGTTTTTAAGCAGCAGCCGTCCTGGATGGAGCCGGAGAATTTGTTGTAACTTAAAGCAGCCATGACCTAGATAATGCACACATTTAAGCCTTAATATAACTTCAGTGGGTGAGTTTGCACAGTCAGCTTTTACCTTCCGCTCATGCCAATAACTACATATTTTATCACACCTGAAGCCAATAAAATCAAAAGAAAACAACGCCTCTGTAATAAAAAAAAATGGCTCTTGAGAAGCTGTGAGTTACACAGGCTCGTGTTACCGGAAATATAAAGCTTTCATAGTGTCAGTTCATGCAGGTTTGTCAAGTCACTGGTAGCAGGCTGATCAGCTGATGTTCCCAAGTTTCATCAACATTCCCATTCACACAACAATGCTGCTTTTTTAATCACTCTTTTTATATCAAATTCTTCCACATGAGTAAAACCCGGACTTCCAGGTTCTGTTTAAGACGTAATAAAATCTGAATCAAAATCATATTTACTTTTTAAATCATGCAAATTACTACAACTGTATTCTTACAGCACATTCACACTCGACAGTATGACACGTGGTTTACTCTCTTTGGTCAGACAGGTATGGTAATTTTTTTTTTAAATAAAACTCTGCAATTTAAGCTTAATTGACCCCAATTGTTACATAAGTTGGTTCACAGACCGTTCACGTCTATTATGTTGTCGACATTTAAATGTGTTAGTCATCAGGAATGCTTTTATATGCGTCTAACACCTAACAAAAGACTCTCTTCACTTAATCCCCACTTGAGGAGTTTACTTTTCATGCTGTCCCATGTGAGATGACCTTCTTTTTAGGCAGTAAAGATGCCATTATGACGAGATCGTACTTGCCACGTTTAATAAATGCTCATCAAAACATCTGACGAAACTGAGCAAATTTCTTTTTTTTTCAGTCTGTCAACAGTTGAAACACCACGTTAGAATCGGAGTTAGCAGGCAGACGCATAAAGAAGAAACAGATTTGGACAAAAATGTAAAATGTGTAATGAATTCTCTAAGTGTTCTCATGCATCACCTGTATTTGTTCATGAGACAGTAATGAAAAACGTACGTTTGGAGCTCCGCATTGACAGGAAAATTTACATCAATTTATTTGGCTGGTGAAGTTATTCTTGGCATTTGTCTTTGTTTTACCAGCGTTTGGCAGGTGAGCCGAAACGTAAATTTCTGACAGTGGGTGTAACACTCTTCCTGGTCCAGTGTGTGTCTTTGTTTATTTTTCAGGTGAGAGTGTATTCAGGTGTTTCTGTTTCTGAGACTCACCACACCAGGAGACAAAGGGGTCAGATTCAGCAACTTCTTGTACTGCTCAAAGGTGAAAAACTGCAGAGGAAAGATCGGGATAAATGAGCTGTCAGAGAGCCACAGTGCATTCACACACTGACATCTCTGCACACATAACTCGCCCACATATGCACACACACACACACACACACACACACACACACACACACACACACACACACACACACACACACACACAC
>JAQMCX010000015.1:3451715-3478845 GCA_029814765.1 Acanthurus leucopareius
CACACACACACACACACACACACACACACACACACACACACACACACACACACACACACACACACACACACACTATGTTAAAAGCAGCTACCTTAAAACATTCAGGAGTAAAGGGGAACTTTGTATTAACTCAACAAGCACATGACCAAAATATCTGAAGAAAGAAAAGTCTAGATGACGCAAAAAACGAGACACATCCACGGATTTGTTTCCGAGCAAAGGGCAAAATGCCAGCAGAGGCGTTTTAATCGGAGCTTTAATTTACTTTAATTCTTCGCTCCAGACATTTCTCACCGTCAGCCAGCTTTGTTCGCTGTGTGAGCGATTACCCCATCTTCTCAGTGTGAGTGCTTATTTTTAAAGTTCACACATCCTCGTCTCCAGCATCTCATTACAGAGCAGCTCCATGCCAGGCATCAGTAGCTTGCCTCCCCCCACCCCACCTCCCCACTTCTCCTCCTCCATTCCCTGCACACCCCATTATATGCTATTATATGTTGGTGTGAAGTGAGACATGCTAAGTCTTCCTACGAAAAAATATCAAGAGATGAGGCTCAGGGGAAGGCTCGCCGTACATGCTTGTAAGTTAATATTTGGTAGGCGAACAGAGCAAACAGGAGTGGCTGAGAGGAGGCAGACATGGCGGAGGGTGTCATGTGATTAATTGACATGTGTGTGCCATGTTAAAGCAACTGCGGTTGGAGTGTTTTTACATGGCAGCAGAGCAGTTTGCAGTGAAACCAGAGCTTGAGCGTGAGGAGCTTTGCAGTTTCCTGTTTAACCGACATGCACATCCTTTATCTCACCTTCACGGCTCTCTTTGGCGTCTCTGCCAGGATCGGAGGCAGGATTCCCTTGTAGAAGCCAAAGACTCTGTGGAAGGAGACAATAAGATGTTATGCAAGCTCATGTGATGACAGATCCTGTTAGATTCTGATGACTGATATACCATTCGATAAATTTAGGCAAAAATGCAAAATATTAACAAGTGACGATTTCTCAATCAAGAGGATTTGCTTTTCTTCTTTGTTTCATATGATTTTTTAACTGAATATCTTCATGTTTGGACCCTTTCTCAGTCAAAACAAGCTAGCTGAGGTACTTTTCTGGACACTTCCAATCTTATTTGAGATAGTTTTATTGCACTGTGAGGTCATACCGTGTTGTGTAGTTATACATTAAAGGATCACTTTAGTAAAAATAGTGTAAAATACTGATAAGTCCAAGAAAAGGTGCTCAGTCAGATGTTTTATTAGGTAAAGTGCATTAGGAATAAAATCCGGTTTATACTAATGAAGCTGGGCTTAAGACACACCTCTGTATTTTGCAACACGATTCAGCCTCAAAAATGGCCTTTAAAATAAACCAAACGTGTCTGAAGCAGTTTAAAAGAAAACAACCATGAATATCATTATAGCTGCAACCATGTGCATGTATGCATCCACTCTTTATTGCATTCACACAGAAGATGGAGTCTCAGACCTCCAGAAAGTGGTCTGCAGCTGTAAGGACATCATTATCACTGCTGAGATGGAACCACTGTGCTCTTTCTTGAGGAAGAAGTTGAGCATGCCAGATCAGGTAAACAGGACAGGTGTTGAACCGGATGGTAGCCATTGTGGACTTGTGGACTGGAGCTATGTCCTGGTGGAGGAGCATCACTCTTGTCAACTTCTCACCCCAACTCATCTTGAGTAGTTGGATCAAGAGATAGCAGTTAGAAACCTCTGTAATAGTCCAACCCTTAGTCAGGCAGTCCACCTGCTGCAGACTTTTGGCATCAAGGCAATCACTTTGCAGATCTCACCAGTTTGTCTTTCTTGGGTGCTTGAGACACTGTTTTGATTGTCCTTTAGTCTCTTTTTGAAAGTGGTGGACCCAAGTCTCATCCATGGTTATGAATTACTGAAGAAATCTCCCAAGATCCAACCCCCCAAAATGGCAAGATTGTCCTGTGACAGGCTGAGCTGAAACCATTTCTCATCAGTCCAAGGACTTTCAGGACCCAAAGAGCTGACACCTTTGGTCATTTGAGGTCTTAAGCAGAGAACTGCACGGACGTGTTTCTAGATGAGACCCAGCTTTGTAGTGTTGTATCGGTGCATTGTTTGATCCGTCTGGATCATGTCACGGATTCTACCAATGATCTCCTGTGTGGTGAAAGTCATCGGCCTTTCAGGACAGCGGTCACCATCCAGGCTCCTTCTGCTGCATTTGAATTCAGCAGCCCACTTTTTCACCATGCTGTAAAAAAGCTGCACCCTCCCACTGTGCTGCCTTCATGTCCACCTGAATTTTCTTAAAAATTCTTGAGACTGAGGTAGCAGATTATTGCATGAAGGTTAGTATTTCCCATTTTACTGAACAGTGCCAACTTTCAGTTTTCAATTAACCGAGAGAGAAACGCCAGACAGTTTAAAGTTATTAACTTCAAACTGTCTGCATAATCACTCAAAGAGTTGAACTGCACTTACATGTAACAGGAGCTGTATAACTCTTCTCTTTTTACCTTAGGCCAAAAACTTATCAATCACTCCTTTCAAATCCCACACCTTCTGTTTGTAATGAAGGCTTTCTGCCATAAATTTGTTGTCTCTAAAGGCAAGCTGATATATCCATAATGATAACATAATTCATTTTCTCAGACATGACAGAAATATTTAAAATATTTACCTGAAAATATCTAATTACTTTTTAACAAGTTTGAAAACTGTTAGTATATATGATAAATATATGGTTACGAACAGAGTCAAACCTCTGACCAAACTGAATATAGACTTCAGGACTTCCAACCAAATGAAAACAGAGAGTATGTTGCTGCTGTTTGGCAACCTGCTGCAACTACTAAGATATATCAGACCACAAACTCTGGTAAACAAGTTCTCCAGGAATCTGCGGAGGAAACGATTTAAGAGTTTATTTCAGCTTTTGATATACTGGATGTTTCAAAAGATGGTAGCTGTATAATTTCACTCAATTTGGTAGTTTGCCTTTGCTCAATCATATGTCCAACCATGACTTAAAGCGCACTTAGAGGCAGGGAAAATAATGAAATGATACAGTGAGTTATGTATATAAAGATGTATGGCTACATTTTACACAGTCTGTATTTTGTAAGCAATCCATTTTATAGAGTGTATTTACAGAGTAAATAGGCAGTCTGGTTGGATTGTTAGTTTATGCAAATTCCCTGTCAACACACTTGTTAAAACAGACATTACTTGTGAATTGATGTTTGTGAAATGTACACAATTTACAATTTTTCTACAAGAAAGAGATTTTTTTTTTTCTTCAGTGAGTAAAACAGGGGGAAGAAGTAATGTTTTCCATTTTTAAAAAGCTGTGCAATATTAAATACCATAAGAGTGGAGCTTTCCCCTCAACACCCGATCCGTCTTTGATGCAGACATGTTAGATCTGTTTTATTAAGAATGCACACAGCATGTTTCATATACATTCAAAAATTAGTACATGTGCATTTCCTTCCCTCTTCAATTTAGTAAAAACATGGGTGGAATAGCTTGTTTGTCAGTATCTGGCAGATGATGTCAGTCAAATAAAATTACAAAGACACAATTGATTGTTTAAAAATATTTTCTTTACAATGTATTTGTCCAAACTTTTATTCTGAAAGTTCAGCTATTAATTGAATTAGTGGGTGACGATAAAGTATGAAAATTGCAGCATGTGAGGTTCAGGTATGAAAAAACGGCACACCTGAGACGCTGCTGAGTCATTCGCCGTTAGATAACAAACCGTCACTGGCAACAGCAAACTACTCTTACTTCTGCTCTCAGTCTTATATGTTGTTTTAAGGGGACTGCCTCAAAGTGAAACTGGTACAACAGGTCTCAGTCTATGAACAAGAGAGATGGTAAACACAGCATCATCTTCTTGCATTTTTGAGCTCATAAAAGCTCTTCAAAGCACTGCAGAGATCAATTAAGTGATTATCTCCACTCTTTCTATACATAACTGACAAGGACAGGGTCAGGTCAGGTCTAAATAACACAACAGCTTAACATTTAACATCAGCTTCGCCTGCATGATATATGATACACAATACAAGATCACGTTAGGGTGATTCAGTTTTCAAGTATTTAAAATGCTGAGTTCAGACTGTAAAGAACGTGATCAACAAGGTGTCCATTTAAACCTCAAAGAACTGTGCGATCAGGGATGAACCACCCTGCTGCTATGAAAAATAAAGGCTTTTTTTAGATTTCCACAGTACGGAATGGAACATTCCTCCATGAGCAAAAGGCTTGCTCATGGAAAACGCTAAATGAAACTTGTACATAGCCATTCAAACCATTTTTTGAAAGTGGAACAGACAATTAGAAAACAGCGTTTTTTTGCTGAAGAGCTTTCAAGTCACTTCAGTGTTTTATTTGATTGTTCGAATATGAATACAATCTGTATACTTTTCTCATTGACAACAGATCTGATGAAGAGACATAAAACATCAATGGGCTGTTGTATTATCTGTGTAGTCAGAGTCTAACATGTGTCATCCCTCTGAACCACAGAGCTCTATTGTTAATGCAGAGCAATTCACACATCAATGAGCAGCACTGTTGCGCTGGCTGACGTGTTTCTTCATGATGATAAACAAAAGGAGCTGCAGTTTATTTGGAATCAAAGTTTAAAATACACTCAGGATTTTGCTACTTCAAAGTAGCCAATGTGTTTTGATCCACAGCAAAAAAGGTCCCCGAAAATACAAAATTTCTCCTGTTTGAGTAATCTTTGCTAAAAAAAAAAAAAAAGGTTTTTAGAGATTATTCACTTTTTTTAAAATTAAAGTTTATATTTCATCAGCTTGTTTAAATGTGACCTATCTAAATTTTACTAGTAACAATTTAAGTTTTATTGTCTTGATAAGAATTGTGTTGTTTTATTGTTTTTTGCTCTTATAAATATTAGTCAAAGAAAATAAACGGTTCAAACACCTCCGGGCACTTTTTCATGTTTCTAATTAACCACATCTTTAATTAATAATAGGAATGTAAATGCATAGATATGAGGTTCATCTAAAAGTCATGTTAGCTTTTACAAATCAATGTTCCTTGTATCATAAACTCTGTCTTGCTGTTTGTTTATAGGCCTGTAAAAAAAGCTGCATAGTGCAGCTTTAAGGATGCATGTCTTCACAATGAATGAGTGAGCTGAGAGCTACAGACAGAGTGGGGGGAGTCCCAGAGTATTCAGACAGAGGCTAACACACTGCTAGTTTTGGTCTTTTCATAAAATTTGCATACAAGAATAAAAATGTAGCACATCACTAATCCAGACTGGTGATATTCTATATTTTTTTGACAAAACTCATCAAACCAATTTTAAAATAATTTAAGCTGAAAGTGAAAATGCATAATTTATCTGTGAACGTGCACAGAGAAGGCATCTCCCCTCCATCAAGCTTGCTGCAGACAGAAAGAGAAAGGAAGACGGAGTGTGTATTGATACTGAACACAGATCTGTGGACAAAGAGGACAACGTGGCGTGACCGACTGTATCCTGTGAACTGCGGCACCAGCTCTGTTGTGGCAACATTGTCTACAAGTCAACAGAGATGATCTTGGTTGATTAGCTCCGAGTGTAAATATTTTCGCTGCTGGCACACCTTTCCACTGAGTTCAACCTGAGAAGGACATTACACCGTCCTCCAAAAAATACAGCAGTGAACCACAGCTAATTATCCAAACACTTGCCATCAGGTGACAAAGCCAACCTATTTAACCAACATCTGAAGTTACACAAATGACACTGCCCATGGGCAATCGAGCCATCATAAACATACAGGAGAGAAGGATTATGGCCGAGGACAAACCCTCTATAAAGCCAGTAATTAATCCTTCATATCGTTTGTGTAAACAAGTTCTTTCAGTCAGACGGAAGACTCTTCCCTCGGCTCTCTTTGTCCATGCAAATGGTGGCCGCAGATTTCCCGGGTGTGGTCAGACTGGGGAGCCACCAGGTGATGAAGAAGGAGTGAAATTTGTTACAGAACAAATATGGCCACTGGTGAGTGACCATCATTTGAATCCTAATTTGATTTCCAATGTAAAGTACACACTAAGTCCCTTTTTTGGCTTTCCTAAACAAATGGCCTCCTGACACGGAGCGAGGGAAGAGGGGGGGCAAGATGGATAAGCGTGTGTTTGTGTGTATGATTTGTCTTTCATTTTCATAAACCTTTCCTATTTTAACAGCCTCCATCCATCTGGAGAGGAGCATGTCATTGACAGAAATACACTGATATAATGATTAAATGAACTGGCGAGTAATATCAATTTAGTGATGTACATGCGTAATATAAAAGATCATTTGCTTTAAAAGAAAAATAAACGATAACTCTTGAAAACAATCACTGTCTGCAGCAGGGCTATTTTTTTACTACAATACCATGAGGAAACCCATGGGAAACATGAGCTGCCCCAGGGAACATTTTAACACATAAACAACAGCATGCTTCATCTGCAAATATTTTCACTTTCCCAGTGTGGACGGTAACCTTGACATTGTCACTGACAGGGACAATACAAAGGAGTGACCAGGATTCAAGAGGTATATGCACAGATAACACTGTTTTCTACCCCCGGTAACATGCACACCAGGAGGCAGAAACTATTATATATTCACACTTAAGTGAGTCTAAAAAAGCTTAGAGAATTTAACAATTAATTTTTTTAACTGTAATAGTTTCCAATGCATTTTACTGAATAGGCAGTATGAATGTGGGTGGGTGGGGTTTGATAAAGGGGAAATGTTTGTTGTCAGATGTAAGCAGTTCATTTTTTTGCAAATAAAAATATGTTTTAAAAGAAGCTTAGAGTAGGATTACACATGACATTTAAGAAGGCGAAGGAATTTGTGGTGGGTTACTGATTATTGGAGGGGATTTTTTGGTTCCTATGACATAATGGACCCACAGCTCTTTTTTATGGGGATCAAATGTTTTCGTGTTGGTGCAGTCCATGCTGTGAAATAGTGAATTAAGAGGATTTTAAAATACTTCCTTTTGCCTTAAAGCTTAGAAATGACCTCATTTCTTACAGAAACTTAGAGAGGTAAAATTCTTGCACTGTCTTATCACATTTTATGATGGAGCTTAAGAAAACATTCTGACTGGAAACATCACAAACTGGCTTTGGATGTGCACGGCCCCTAACAGGAAGGCTCAGCAGCAGGTGATTAAAACCACCCAGAACATTATAAGTATCCATCCACTGAGCATCTGAGATATTAGTTAGAGCCCTTGGTTGTTATTTTAATGAACTTATTAATGAACAATCAATTTAAAAGTATAATTTTTGTTTAATTAGAAACATAAAGGGACTACAAACTACAGTTCCATCAACAACTTTGTGCTGTTAAATGAACATATCTTTCATCTTGATTGTTTAAAGTAAAACTGTTTACATTAATCTACAGTTTCCCCTAGAAACCTTATTTTATAAAGAACTTATCTCAAACACACAAATTTTTAGAGGAAGAACATACTGTTAAAGGAACAGTTGGACATTCAATTAAAACATGCTTTTTCACTCTCTGAGTTCTACATAAATATGAACCGACAGCCTGTTAGCTTAGCTTAGTACAAAGACTGGAGACAAATGGAAACAGCTAGCCTGTCCAAAGGTAGCATGATGTGCCTGGGAGCCCCTTTGAAGCTCATTAATTTGAAGTATTAATTTAAGCAACACTTAAATCCTTCAGTGTTTCTAAAAATGTCAAACACGAGCATAATTGTTGCTTAATTCAAACCATGTCTGTGTAAAATGTGTGATCCACTGGACACGCTCATCTGCACTTCTTCATATATCCATGAATGTAGATATATTTTTTAGATGGGTGGTCCCAGCTGGAGTCCAACCCACCCCCTCGACCCTGCACTAGTTTCAGGCATTAGTCATTGATCTACGGTACGTGAGCCAGCACGCTCTGCTGCAATGCATGGACCCTCTTAATATTCCTGTGGCCGTGCTTTGGGTCCCGACCCAGTCTCTGGATACCACACTGGTAAAGAATGCTCGAGAATAGAGTCTTTTTGTTTCCCTCCAGACGGAAACACTTAACACATGTTCCTGCTGCTACACCCACATGCAACAGAAAGAGCAGCGTGGCCTGTAAGGCAATACACCAACCATGAGCTGGTTAGCATAGTTCACACTGTCACACACTTATGAGCACATCTACGGGATTTCATGCTTTATTTTCCACATTTAACAACAACCTCATGCAAAATTGTCAGTTTTTAACCAGGAATAATCAAAACTATAAGATTTATTTCTTCATTGTTTAAAATGTCTCAGCAAGTTGCATTAAAGTCTATAGGTATTTTTATGGTATCCAGACTTCAGACTGTCTGAGAGATGGTGTCACACGTGTACATTTCCATGTCTTTCCTCAGTTTAATCACCAAGCTCAGGCTGTGAGCTCAGGTTTCCTCCCTCATCACCTCAGAGACAGAGTGAGGCCTGGTGTTAGCTCGGGCCTGCCATGAGCTGACGGGAGATGTTTATTTTTAATAATAATTCTACAACAGTGGGGCCTATTTGTATAAGTTATAACTAAGTGGTTTGGCCTGGAGGTAATCCGGGATGTGCTACTGGGGAGTGATTACAGCCTCAGCAAAAATATACTTTCAGTGATAATTGGTCAAAAAGAAAGTGGATCTTCTGTCTGCGGGGACGCTTTGACACATACAACAGATTTGCTATGTGAGCCCGCAGAAATAATATTAATAGCAATAACTGTCACAGTCTATGGAATAGATGCTGTGTGATTTGGCAACCATTTTATTGTGTCAAAGAGTTTTCTGGAAATTCATGCTGACCTACTCCCAAAGGACACACCCAAAAAGCATGCAGGCACAAAGGCATTAAATTTCACACTGTGAGAGTGTGTGTGGGTGTGTGTGGGGTGAAGAGGGCACAGCTACTGTAGCAGGATGGCTGTGTCTGTTGAACTACAGCCAGCATGCGATTTCCAACTGTCACAAGCTGGTCTCTCTCAACGTGCGCTCGCTCACACCTTGCAGCAGATCAACTTTATATCCGCTGTAAAGCTGTCGGCTCGCCGTAAACAGAGGGAGTGGCAAACACTTTCTCCTGCACCTGCACTGTCTCACAGCCCTGTAACTGGGTAGGCAGAGCAGGAGGGAGCGCGGCCGAGGACTGTCTTTGGTTAGTATGTTGTGAAAGTTTTACATTTGGGTTTTTAAGTGAACAGCAGCTGCACTCTTGTCCAATGAGAGGCACAATGAGCGATAAGGTCCGCTGCAGGATATTTATGTGGGCTGTTGACAGACAAAACGACTCTTTTGAAGGATCCAAACCTGTAACACTTTCCAGCCACCAGACAACCATTCACGGCATTTGAATAAAGCTGTTTGACACAATGTTTTTGTCTCCATATGTGTTCCACACTTACATCTTTTTAAAACAGATTATTTTTAAAGCATGAAGGCTAAACATACTTAAAAATAGAAGCTACACTATCAGAAAATATGAGGTGCCTTTGTGGTATTTGAACTTGATATGGTTTGGTTACTGCCATTTATCATTGTGTCTTTCAGCTTTTTCTTTATATGATCAAAATTTGTACTTTTACATCTTTCTATGCATGCGATTGGATTGTTAGTGCACAAATTGAAGTGAGTAAAGCCCTCTGGATTGAACTTTTACATAAAAGAAATGCCTTAACACTTAGCCATCTGCCACCTGACTGAAGAAAGGAAAATGACCTTTTCCTGCACACAGGAAACAGGAAGACTGACATCATTGGTATTTTAAAGAAACTGTATGCCTGACTTGTGAACACCTTTATGATTCTGTAGTTGGCAAGAACTGCTGAGGATAACGTACCCTTCACTGCGGAAGATGGTCCGGAAACAATCACCCAGGCTCTTGTAGCTGGTGGGGTCACTGGTTCCCCTTTGGATCTGGAACCTGCAATGACAAAGTTCTCATTAAATATTACATACAGCAGCTCTATCTCAAACCAGCTGAGGTCCATACTGTATATGTTTTGACACCTGTGTGTAAAACACACTCAAAATAAATCTCATCTTACCATAAATGAGCTCATTTCTCTCCCTATTTTCCTCCCCTCTCCCTTTCATCTGCCATTTTTTTCTCCTCTGCTCAGATGAGAGGCTCCTGCCATCAGGCCCCCCCAGTGCGAGGGAGAACTCAAACATTTATTTAACCCAACCGATCCAATTAGCCATCCAACTCCCCGGGATAAGGCCTTTTGTAGATAGCTTTTCAGCTACTAACATGCTAGTAGGCCAATTGTAACAGCTCTTCAGTTACGTGTAAATTTTTAATATGATGGAGCCAGTCGAAGGACTTTTTGTTGTACAGCAAACACGCTGGTGCCTCCCTAATAAAGGCTGGTGAGCTGTGTGTAAATCTTTTACATGAGAGACCAGTTGAGGGAGAATGAATATAAATGGTGCTTGTTAGAGATAAAAAGTTTCAGGAACTGAGCCGATAAGAAGAGATCTCATTATATGCTGCCACATGGCTTAGACATTGATCCAAAACGCTAAGAAAACACAAGATTAAATAAACATTCTGATGAGATTACAGATTGATTTTGGACCAAGGAATCTATGCATTTATCAGAAAAGAATAAATGAAAATATGATTTGAAATGCAATGGATTCTCACTTAAAGAATTTTGACACTTTTCATGCAAACAGGAGAGAACATCAGTGATTCAGATGGTAGAAACTGAAGTAAAAAGAGTAGAAGGGGATGAGACAAGAGAAAGATTCCCCTCTCATATGGCTTCAACTGCCAGGTCACGAGGTCAGCAGTAAGTCGTCCATGCGGGTGCCTGATGGGGCCATAAAGGGCCCCCAGGTTCCAGTGGAGGGGGAGTTTAGTGGGGTGAGCGGCCTTTCATATCACTAACAGATTAACATCTTAGAGGGGTGTCCCTCAAATCCTATTTGGTGGATTCCCAAATAGCTTGTAACCCGTTCCTGAAAACCAGTTAAAACAGCATAATAAATAGATGTCTGACACCATATTAAAAAGAAGAAGAAAAAGAAGGACTGGAGGTATGAGGGGATGGTGGAATACGGGGTACAGAGGGGGGGCAAAGAGCCGGAAGATTTAAGACTACTGGGGCTTGTAAACATATTCAAATCTGGCTTAATTAAAGGCATATGATTCTGGGGTCAAGGATGGAAGAGACCCTGTCCCCAGTCTCTCCCTGTCTCCTTTGCTCTGGCTGCCTCGACACGAGCCGGTCCTGAGAGAGTGGGGTTGGCAGGGCTGCGGTCCGGTTCCAGCCCCCTGACTCCACTCGTGACCCTGGGGTCACCTCATTTCCTCATGGCCCTCTACTACCCCGTCATAAAAGCCAGGGACCAAACAGCAAGGCCCAGGGAGCGGGAGATAATGGGGAGGACCAGAAGAACTTGTGGCAGCAGGGGAACCGACAAGCCCCTGGCTAGGAAGCTGCTAATGTTGCTTGTCCTGGCAACCAAAAGTTGAAAATAAGACTTAAAGCTTTAGTCAGTCATTGCTGAATGTCCTGTTTTAGATGTTCTGTACAGACAAAAAGCTTTAGTTTCTGTTAATAAGGCATCAGTGACTATATACTAGTTGGCTGAACAAGAGTGTAAAATAGCCTCCATGACTCTGGCAGATTCACTTGGCCTTGGAGTCGGTCATGCGGATCATAAACTCTGCAGACAGATGACTCAAGGAAAACCCTGGGGTCCCCTTTGGATCCAATAGTTGCTTGTTTTGACAACTCGGTTTTGACTACAGTGCTGACTGACTGAAAGTATGATTGACAAAAGCATACAAAAGTATAAAACTGTCTGGCATTTGTACTTTTGCACTGAACCATGTTTTAGTTTTTTTTAAAGAGAATGCACTCTCAATTTTTGATAATGCCAACTCTTTTTCTATTTAAGAGGATTTGCACAGACAAAAAGCTTTAGTTTCTGTTAATAAGGCCGCAGTGACGATAAACCGGTTGGCTGAAGATGAGAACAAAACAGCCTCCGTTGCTCTTGCAGATTCACTTGGCCTTGGATTCAGCCATGCAGATCGTAAACTCTGCAGACAGAAGACTCAAGAAACACCCTGGGGCTTTTTTAAAATGCACAGCTCGAAACATCTCCTTCAATCATCGGGAAAAGCTGGTGAAGATACTGTATACTCAGAAGTGATGAGATCTGTGAGCTCATCAAGAGAACCCCTCCTTTCATTTCCTTCTCATATCCCACTCTCTACGTGTTTGTGTTTTACAGGCCCAGAGCTGCCCAGGTGAGGGTGAAGGCGAGGGCAGGTTGTGCTTCTGTGAACCAGACAACGGAGTAAATAATCCCGAAGACCTCGTCCACCTGACCTCCAATGCCTATAAAAGTACAAACTCTAGGCATCCACAAAGAAGTCAAAAGGTAAATGAGGGCGGAGTAGCAGACCAGAGCCCCATTTTTTGTATTTTTATGGACAGGAGTGCGTTTTTTTGAGGGTCTTACAAGGCCGTGTCCGCTCCCAGACCTTGGTGGTAATGGGCTCAAACCAGGGGCCAACAAGACGGGCTGTCACCTCAGAGAAGACGAGATGTTGAGGTGAGCCTCATTAATGATGGTGTAAAAAAAAATGCCTATGGGAAGGGTATAGGGGGGTTATAGGGTTGATCAAAAGGCAGAAGCTTGATGGGCCTTCTTTTAAAAAAGGCAGCCCATGCTTTTTAGGAGAGCTCTTAAAAAGTATGCCATATTAAACGAAGAATATTCCCTGGGGGGCACTCAGACCAATTTTGATGACTAGCTCATTTTAAAATTTAGGGTCTAATAAGCCTGATATGAAATCATATTTACAGCTATTCAGACAGTTCGACATATAAATTAACACCCTATATAGAGAAGTAATGACCTATTCTACAACAGGTTGTTACCTTATGCTATCTTTTATACTGCAATATTTTAAAATGTGCACTTGTCTCCAAGTTTGAACATTATGATTTATAGGTGTTGCCGTGTATTTGGACTGGTTGCCACAGTGAGAGCCTTGATCTACTCATGCCTTCCCTCCAGGAATGCCAAATGCTTTGACAAAAAGAGAGAGAGAGAGACAAAATATATGATTCAAGAAAAAGAAGAACTGAATCACCAGGGGGAGAGGATGAAAGCAGTGTCTCATGATAGATCTGGAGTACATAAGACAATCCAGAAGGCAACATAAAGGGGAAATCTATTTTTTACAGCCAGACAATTAATTTTAATGAGCAGGATCATAAAGATGGTAGAAGTCCATTGCATTGGTACATGAGGTTAAGAGCACTTTTCCGACCTAAATAGTCCAACATGGCAAATGCAGCCAATCGTGACTTTAGCCATCCAATTGTGCTTAAGGGCAAAATGAGTATAACCACAATTAAAAGGGTCCCCTTTGGATCCAATTGTTGCTTGTCTTGACAACTCACTGTTGTTGACGAGAATGCTGACTGTTGGTTTGATGATTAAAAAGTATAAAACAAGAAATATTATGCTTGATGTTTAACACTTGGACTAAAGCACTACACATGCTTTTAGTTATCTGTTTAAGACATTAAGTTTTCACATGTAGCTTTTTGCTTGACATAGTTGTGCACTTATTGAATGTCACCTCGGACACAAGTTTCTGCACTGTAATGTTGACTTAAACTGTGCAATAACATGGAAAAAAAATGCGAAGAAAACAAATATTGATAAATTGATTCTATTAAAACACTGTTTAAAGAAAAAGTGTTTGAGAATGGCTGGAGGAGGCCAGTAAAGACAGATCTTTGGAGAGAGGAATAGGAAAATAAAGTCGAGGGGTAGAAGATGCAAGATGGGAGTAGAGGGGAAGTGATAAACCCTCAGTGCTTGTGACACGGCAGGCTGCCAGAGCTTGATCTGGGACCAGGCCAGGTTGGGTTACACCAACCCTGCAAACCTACAGGACTTGGGACAGGCCATGTTATGGTGCAGGCTGTGGTTTGGATAAGGATGATAAAGTGTCTGTCAAAGGTGCTTCGACATCCCTGTGTCACTCTGGATGCTTTCTCACTCTGATAAAACTGATTCCTCTAATTCCCTATGGTGATGTTGGGACCGGTTTGCGGGTCCAGATGTCTGCTCATATACTGTGACCCCTGTGACCCAAGATCAGACTGTGCTACCATGGAAGAGCAGGAAAAGAGCTGCATAAAACAGCACGAGAACGAGCCATAGGCAGGGCCAGGCCAAGACTGAGGCTCAGATGTTTTGAGCATTACAAACTTTTGCTGACTGACAGATCACTCTTTATGTTAGAGTGGACTGCAGCAAATTTAGAAAGCCACTAATGCTGAAGTGGAACACATAGGTGGAAAAAATGAGCAGTATTACTGACGTTTCCAGTAAGTGGTTGCATAACAAAGGATTTCTTGGGTGCTTAAACTGGGGTCTCTTAACCTCTGCCAAATGCTGTTAACTGGTACTACGGCGCTAATGTTAGAGCAATAATTTTAATTATAGTATAACTAACATTAATAACACTATGTCAGATGTTACAGTAAAAGTAAAACATAAAAACTTCTTCTGCAAGTATTCCTAAAGAACCTCTTTAACATGAACTAAACTGGATTGATTCACAAAGTCAATTTAGGAGAAAGATGCAAATCTGGCAAGATGAAACAGAGAAAAACAGAAGCCATGACTGATGATGGCAGGCCAGACAAGCTAGGTCAAGACTTTCCAGTGATAGACTGTTTTTGGGTCAGCGACTTTGATGTGAGGAGATGCTGCAGAGTTTTGGAGACTCTCCTGACAGCAGGCAACCACTGGCTATAACACAGTCAGCTCCAGACAGAACATAACTATCCTGCATGCTTCCAGAAGGAAACCTGAGAGTCACTTTAACTACACTTCACTGTCTCGTCTCAGTTCTGTCTCGAGACACCAAGAGCCAGAAGTCAGCTATGGGTGCAACCAAGCACCCCATAGATGTTGAAAACAAATTAAATTTAAATTGTTGCTCTAAAATGAGAAATTGAAGCCCCTTTTTATATACTTTACTTTATAAAAACATTATAACTTGATGACTTTATATGTTTGGAGACACTTATTTAGTGCAGAATCATATGTTTTTTAAGTGTAGATGGATGAGCAAAATGTAGAGAGAACATCACCTAACCATTCATGCATTGAGATCTAAGTAAAAGGCTACTATGAAGGTCATCTTTGTCTACCTTATCTACCTAACTTTGCTTTCATCATTTATCTAACATCTATGTCTTTCTTGGACAAATGCTACTACTCGTTTTCAACCAGTATTGCTGAGTAAAACACAAGGATGAAGACTTAAAGGCAAATGCAGACCATAGCCACTTTTACAGGACGCCAACTGTATCCTGTACCTTAGATCCAGTTATTTTAAGAGCAGCATGAGTGACATGAGGCATTATGGATCTAGACAGTGAGGCTGACCTCTGAAAGAAGCAGCCATGCGCGGTTTTTAAATAAGCTTAAAATGCTTAAAATAGACCTGGGACTTTGAGGCACAGATAAAGGAATTAAAGAGGAAGTGTAAAGCGTGCTGCGGGGTTTTTTATCCTGGTTGCCGCAATTCTGACCTGATGAGCCAGACGGTTTGTTAAACAGAACCATCTGGAAAGTCATCCTTCGAATCTTTTTGGAAAAGGTTAAGGTCTTTCAAAAAATACTTGGTGTGACTATCACAGACTAACTTCAACCATTCAAGTGAACGAACAATGAAGGAACCTAGCCGAAGCCAGTCAGGGGTCAGGGGAAAACATTGTTTCCATCGAGGAAAACTTCAGTGGTGTTCTTATTCTTTAATGAATACTTGGCAGCTCTGATACAACTAATGCCAAAGGATCCTCTCGACCCTCCTTCCAAGAAACTGCTGTTGTTGTTGTTGTTATATGTTGCTTCTCTCACTGTCTTTACAACCACTCCCGCAGCTGCCAGTAGGTTTTCCAAGGACACAGATTGGTCCAAACCACACCTCTGTGGTTCAGCCACAAAAACATATCTTGCAGTCTGACAAGATAGATTCTTGGCTCAGATGATCTCAAGGTATCTCCTAAATTGAGCTTCTTGAATGTTAATTGCATGGCTGCTCACGCCAGAAAACCTTTGTAATTATGTTAATAATTACCTTGTTGGTCTGCAGAACCCAAGGGCCAAACACTTTCTCTTTCACTGTCTTTAAAAAAAAACAAAGATAACCAGATTGTCAACATATTCTCGTATATGGGAAAAATGAGGAAGGAATCAAAGTTAACAACACACGTGCAATGGCCACATGTGGCCACGGTGAGAAACAACATTATCTATTTTCATCAACCTCCTCTTAAGTGCTTGTTGTAAAATTGTTCACAGCACCATTTCAGACAGCAAGTGCACCTCCCACAAACACGAGAGCGCAACTCGTGAGTGTGTGTATATAAACACTCATTGCTTGTGTGTTGTAGTTGCAGGGACAATGTGAGCCTTCAAGTGTGTGTTCAACAGTTCAAGTGCAGATTATCACAACTGCATCAACAGAAGTGGAGGGAGATTGTGGCTGTGCTACAGGCAATATGTGTAAATGTCAGCTTGCTCTTAAACAGTTTGATTTGCTGAACAAGCAGAGGTGTTCCTCTGAGTACTGAGTTGAGTCATCATTTAAATTTGTCAAAACTCTGTAATGCCTGCAAATACTGCAGGCAGGTCATATACTGTTCAAGCAGCAGTGCCACAACAACAACAGAGCTTTTTTGCCTGATTTAATGACTTAGAAGTGTGAAAAGTTGCTTGCAACAGGTTGGAAAAGTGGAGATGGGGGGCGGGACAGGAGATGTATAAGCAAAAACGTGTGAGTTTTGAGAGTCAGAGAGAATGAGACGGGGCAGCAGGGGGGCAGTACCCTCGTTGCAGCACAGTCAGGGTCTAGTGAAATCAAAGCATACAATGCCTCCACTCTGTAATTAGTGTACTGGAATGTGAAGCCCATTCACTGATAATGATTACAGGTGCTCTAGTACGACACACACTGACATGCACATCTGCTCTTTATGTGTACCTCCATCTATAGTTGAAATTTCGAAATCCATTTGACTGCTAGTTACATCTCTAACATCTGTGAGTAACCACAGCAACATCTGTCGCAACATTAAAAGTAATGGGGTAAGGTTTTTAAACTTTATTTCTCTCTCTTCGCTTTTTGCTTTTATTAGATAGTTGACAAAGAAATGACGTTGAAGTTACATGATATGCATCATATACTGCCGGGACCACCAGAGTACACCATTTTTAGTAACCAAGTTTTACAATGTTCTGGAAATTAGAATGGCCAAATTGTCATGTGAATCTGAAGATGACAGTTTTCTCAAAGGCTTTTTTCAACAATTTAAAACCACTTTTAATTTTGTTTGATTAAAATATATTAAAGAGGTGAAGGGGACAGATGTCTCAGATTTTTTGTAGCTTGTGTTGGACACTTGATATTGTGTTCGAGCTTTTTTTTTTGGACATGTTGATGGGGGTCTTTTTTGAGGAACTAAGAACATACACTTGAACATATTTTTAAGTGCCTTTGTTCAACAAAAAAGAGCATTACTTGCAAATCTCAGATAACAGGTGCAAAATCCCACAATATAAAGTAATTAGGGCTACTGTTCAGATAGGTATGTGGCAATATCTACCTCATCATTTAAATACACAAGACTAAGACATCACCTAAGAGAGTATGACTGGAATGCAAAAGCATTTAGTCCTGCCAAATACGCTGTTATGCTGTGCTCATGAAAAGACTTGCTCGCTACCTTATGCACTGGACTCACCCTTGTTCATGCTTGTGCACCTAAGCGATGCGCAGTGCTCAGTTTATCTTGCACGCAGCCTGCATGTGTTTGGCTTTACACTGTGAGTAAAATCGTACCCTGCAGCCTCACAGCGCCGGGGGGATTAGGAGGCGGCTTGACGACCGCTGACCTGCCTGCTCTTTAACAAGGCAAGATCAGCTATCAGGCTGCTGCTGCTTTGTGCCCTGCTGTTTGAGGGTTGTGTCAGGGATTCCTCCATAAGTGCACTGGGGTTCACCAAGCAGTTGGGGGCAAACGGAGGTGGAGGCGGGGTGAAGCCTTTGGGCCATCCTCAGCGCTGTCACACGTTCCCTAAAAAGACTGGACGTCATCTGTCAAAGCCCTCATCAAAGATCACTTTCAAGCCCCCCAAGTGGGACACACTTTCATGCGTGCTGTGACCAAATGGAGGTAGTGTTGCTATGGATACTGCCGCGAGCAAGAGCCAGTACCAGGTTTTTCTAATCATGCTTGAAACAGGCTACTGGCAGGCTTAGTGGTTTGCAATGACTCTGACAGCCATGTCATACAATACAATTTACAGAATTGCATAATTCAATACAAATCTTCTAAAACACATGTACAACAGGGATTTAAAACAAACATTACATAATCGCTCAACAAGCTACAAATTCAGTAGGAGTGATGGAAGTTTAAACAATGCGTTCAACATGTTGTTGATGATGTTGTTATATAATATGGCTTATATTAACAAAAAGTAGTGGTGGATTCAACGTCAGGCCAACTGAGACGCTTGTTGAAAAACTTAAAACCACAGAAGACAAAATGTAAAAACAGGAGTAACAGTTAATGTGGGAGGAGTTGAAAAAGTTGGATGAAGAGAGGTTATCTGAGAGGGGGAACAGACGATGAGCAAGGCAAAGAGAAGGAAATCAGAATGGGAAAGCATGGAAGGCAAAAATCAGTGAGAAAGAAAGCGTGGGTGCGGAGGGAAAACAGAAGGCAGAGGAGGAGTGGCTCAGTCAAGAGTTATTGCACAAAATCCATCTCTGGGGCTCATTATGGCAAACACATCAAATCATATGCACGCTGTAACTGCAGGAAGTTCACGATGACAGGAGGAGTTGTTCAGGGAGGCACAAACACGAGGGAGGCGGGGCTTCACTGTCGGAGCGGAAGTAAAAGGGGTGATGGGAAGCTGCTCTCAGATGAGTATGTTTGCGCATGCATGTGTACAAGGGTGGAGCTCCGTGTAACAGGATCTCGACATGAAGGGAAATGCAGGCTCAGTCCAACTCTCTAATGAGAGGGAGAACCTGATCAGAGTCAGATGGGGTGCCCCAAGCGCACAGCCCCCTGCAGAAAGTGCCGCCCGACACCCTTTGTTACCTCCAAGTGAGCTGAGACCAGCCCATGAACCATGTAACTAGGTGGTTTCCAGGTTAATGAAAAGCTGTAACTCCGGACCCACTGTCTCTCTCGGCTTAACTGACGACTGCCCTCCCGCCCCACGCCGTATGGCATCCCCCATCTTCACCCCCACATTCCTGCCCCTACTGATGGAGGAGGAGTGGAGGGGTTGGGGGTGGGGGTGAGGGGGGCAGAGGCAATTAACGCTTTACTTTGTGTGAAGTATGCTACATTTACAGTTTAGGCTGATTATTATCCAGAGTGACTCACGATAAGAGAAATGTTTCAACTTCTGGATTCACTTTTTTTAAGTTTGTATTGCATGTAGTATTAAAAGCAACAACGAACAAGAAACAGAACTGCAGCAGATGTGAAGTTACATGTGTAATAAATAGTTCAGAAAAACCAGTCTAATCATGAGATACAGACTTTTATCCAGCATGCAATGCGGTTTTCCTCAAATGACTTTGGCTATTTTGCTTAAGTGTGTGACCCCACAAAAAAAAAAGTACAATCAAAGTGAGGATTTTCGCTTTTTCTCCACTTAGCAGCATTAAAAATGGAACGTATGTGGACTGTAATTTCAGACAAAACACTTGAGATTTGTATTTTTCATTGTTTCCCCAAATTTTATTAAGTGGTTGAATAACTCATTTAAAATCTTCATTACAGACAACATTTAACCAAAACAAAAATATTTAATTGCCATATTTTTTTTTAGGAAAGAAAGTATTTGGCAAAACTTCAAAGTTAAATGTGAAGCATCCATGTGCTTATCTGAAAAATGGCCAATACATTTATACAAGTTCAGCTCCTTCACAACGATGAAAGCGGCAGTAAGTCACACTGATGGAAGGTGGGCTCTGCAGGAGTCCCTCAGATGTAAGATAAATGTACTTGTTAGCAAAGGTGAGTGAAGGGGGTCATGGCTGGACTGGTCAGTGAAGCGACACGACGGGGAGTAAAAGTGCAACAACAAAGGCAAAAAGACCCTCTGTGAATCATCTGACCATACTTTCACTTTTTACATCCCACATCTAAAGCAATGCCCGGTGTGGTCCAGTCAAACTTAACATTATTACGCAAAAGTGTTTGCCCATCAGTATTTTTAAAAGATATCCTCAGCTGGTAATTTTCGTGTAATGGGCCTGCTTTCCTACACTGCTTTTGAAAACATTTCATAAGTAGTCGAAATTTTGTGCTATCAATCACTTGGATGGTATGTGTCACCTTTTTTTCAAATCTCTGGAACAAAGCTGTCCATTAATCTGCCAAAGCGGTCATCGCCGAGGATGAATCACTGTTTTTATAACGGAAAAAGCTGCCAAATGCTCCTTTTTGATTCATAACGGCAGTATTTGGCCACTGGTGGTGTGTTTCTCCACCAACTTCTGCAGCTAATCCTAAATCTGCCTCCTCCTTCTCCCCCCCCCCACTTAGAGAAAGAGGAGAAAGATAAACCCTCATTTGGAAAATAAGTAAACATCAACCCCCAGGTAGGTAAGCATTTATTTAAGTTTACCTTGCAAGAAAAAAAAAAGAAAAAAAAAAGAAACAAGAAAAAGAAAGGGGGAAAAAAATCCCTTTGATTCTGAGTTGGTGGAAAAAAGTAAATTTACTCCAGTCGGTGTTCAATTTGGACCGGTGGACATTAAAGCAGGAGCCAGTGCCTAATAAGAGCCATGCCTGAGCGAGCAAGAGAGAGAGAGAGAGAGAGAAAGAGAAAGAGAGAGAGAGAGAGAGAGACCCAGTGGAGGTGTGTCTGTGTCTGACTCTCGGCTCCAAGGTTCCTGCTAATAGATTTCAGCTCCCTCAGTGTCCCAATTAGCTGGTATGTATGCTTGGTTTATGATTTCATGTGTGGATGTTATGTGTGTGAACATGCATGTACAGTTTACATGCATGCAAACTGCATCTCTATATGCACGGTGCATGTCTGTCTGTGTGTCCGCGATGCAAAATGAGCAGCGATCTCCTTCTTGTTTAGACACTCTTGACGTCATCCAAAGCTCCCAATTAAAAAGAAAAAGGCTCCTCTGTTTCTTGCATTTTGTTAAAAAATAACAAGAGAACGCCCTGAGCCAAGACCAAAAGGAATCAATTTACACAGAGCCGTTCTCAGCAACTAAATACCTATCAACATAAACACATGGCGACGCAAACAAAGAAAACAAACAGATAAACCTGTCCAGATTTAGAGAAGCTTTTACCGCTTTTTAAGGAAGAGTATTACAAAGAAAATAGAGAATGCACTTTTAACCCTGACCCCGTGTGAGGACGGACAGGCAGAGCTCAAGACTTACCTGTAATAAACCCCCATGGCTTCTACACGTGACCGTAAATCACACTGTGTGCCTTCAAAGTATCAAATATCGACTAATACAACACCGCTCACCCCTGGCTTTTATCCCCACGTTTCCGTCCCTGTGTTCTGGTGGTGGTACGGCCCTTCAAAGTGCAACCGTTTCACTTTTTTTTAAAAGGCACACCAAGCAATTTATTTACCAAGAAACTGCTGCCGTAAATGACAGAAAAAGCAGTGCAATTTACTGACAAGTATGGAGCAGGGGGGCTAAGAACGAAGCCAGAGGTCTTGGCTAGGCCTGTGAAAGACTATAAAGCTTTAGTAGTAGCCCACGACCTGTTTACGGCTGGCTGAGACACTGTGGTGTAAGTTCTCCTGATCACTCAACAGCTCAGACGGCTGCCGTTCTTGCATAACACACAAACAGGAGATGGTAACGGAGAACAAGCTATTAAAATGCATCCAGTGCATTTAGTGGCATCTGATTCATCCTGCATGTCCTTTTCCTTTTTTACATGAACCGCAGGCCATACCAAAGAAAAAAAAGACCAAAATAAAATCTAAAAAAAAAAAAAAGGTCTGATTCTTTTTTTTTTTCTTAAATTAAGTAATATAGTAAAAAATCTTAAGTGATTTGCAAACATAAAAACATCTAAGGTTAGCATTGTGTGGGGAATGACTGGGTAAATGATGCATTTTATTTTCCACAAAATGTCTAAGGCTCTTGGCTTTGGTGCCCACTTGTGAGGAGAATGAGTGCAGAGCTGGCTGGGTTTGCTGAGCTGGGAAAAAAGACCTGGTATGCTCGGAACTTCACTATACAGACCCAAATACCCACCAAGAAGATTCAAGGCAGATGTGGACTCAAAACTGCGTTTCTTGTAAGTAGCTTATATGCTAGGTAAAGTTCCAAAAATATGAGTTAATGTATGACTTGTTCAAGGCTGAGTGGGAGGCTTACCTTGTCTTCACTACATCGAGGGGATGCATCAGGCAGATCTCTACCAGACCTTGAAAGCAGAAAAAGTCAGGATAAGTCACTTTAATAACACTGGACATTTAAGAGAATGCTGAACAATTCCAGGAGATTTTTTTTTTATGTCCATCAATACCTGGTATTGGAATGTGCCAATACAACTGGTCCATAAATGATTAAATATAAAGATTATAAGAGTGGGACTGGGACCCCCAGGTTCTGTTTCAGAAGTAAGAAGACTACATTTAAAATCAGACCTAAAAATCCAGCTTTGGAACATGACTCAAGCAGAAATCCAAGTTAAAAAAAAAGGTTGACTGAAAAAATTAAAGGGGAGTTATTTTAAATCACTTCACACTGAAACATTTAAATACTTCCTAACAGTACTTCCAGCACCTTAAATGTGAGGATTTTCAGCTTTTCTCTGACTTAAATCAATCAAAAGTAAATGTTTAGACTCAAATTTTGTCCTTTCCCTTTCTTCTTTCTTTTTACAGTGGGAATATTACACTTACTGTACCATCAAATCTGCCTTAAAGACTCCATGTGAACTTGTGCATATTTGTTAAAGCCCTGGAGGATCAGATTTTATTGTATATCTGATGTTTAATTTCAAGTATGACAGTGCACATAAAAATAATCTGATAAGTTGCCTGACTGATACCTGAGGGGAAGGTCAGATGATGTTTGAACATGTGATTCCCCTTATTTTAGAGCAGTTTCTTTTCAGCAGCAGCGTTGTAAAAAGGGAATTTCTGTTGTCATCAAATAGTTTTGACAGACAGTTTGCACCAGCACCTCCAACAGAACCTTATCATCACTCTGATTATCATTCTGCCCGATTTAAATGCCAACTACCTCAGTTATTTTTGCTGTTTTGAGTCTTTTTGCCATCTAAGCAAGACCATGGGTCTAAATGAGTCACAATGTCAGACTTCTACTCAAAATTCCTACTATAAATTTAACCATGAGAAAAAAAAGCTATAATCGTCTGCGCTTTAAAGGGCTTAACCCACCAATCATTTCATATCCATGCAAACCCAGTACATCACCAATGTGCAAGCAGCTGCAGAACCAGTGCAGCGCGGTGATCGGCGAGGGACTCTGAGGTTCCACACACACACGCTAACTATGTGCATCTGTGTTGAAAAGCCACTGCTTTGGCACGGAGGCCTTCTGACTCAATCAAGGTTTTTTTTGTTTTTTTTTTTTGAAACTCACATTTCTCACTGCATCCCTTCACTGGTGCTCTGAGGGCTTCCCTTGCAGATTCCAATGTGTGTGTACACAGCTGCTGTGCAATATGGACTTCTAATTTGCTCAATTAAACATATTGTCTATAAAAGAATGTGTCCTCTGGGGTTTTTCCAGGGAAGTAATTATCAAGTGAAATATCACGGGAAAATGCCTTTGTTTACAGCTGAATCTTAATGTACGCATGGGAGGACCGAGAACTACTGAACCAAGCTACTGGTAAGCAAGAGTCAAACAAAATTCCATCAGTCACAGCTCAGTTGATTTGACTATGGTTGTTAGTGGCACTGCAATTATAAGTTAAATATAAAATTGCTTTGAGGTGTCATTTTCTTGCCTTGCTATTAATAGGCCTGCAGTAAAGATGGGGTAAATCGAATCTTTCAGCAGGTAATCAGATTACATGATGAAAACAAAACCTGTCTGCCTGCTCAGCAGCCTGTGCAAACATGAAGATGCTGGGAAGTGACCGAACATGCTCCGACAGGAGATGTAGTAGAAGAGAAAAACAAGAGGAACTGAGCAGCCTCTTCCAAACAGCACATTTGGACGCTAATTGGGAAGCAAAAATAAAGAGAGGGCTTTAATAGCATCCTCTAAAATTCTCCAAATCTCCAAAAGAATTCCGCAAATTTTGTAATGCGTGTCAAAAATAAAGTCTTGTGTTTTTTTAGCAGAAAAATAAATACAAAAAAATAAAAGCTCTTGTGTTGCACATCCTGCTTAGCTCTCTGTATGATTCTTGTAGGCACTCTGAGTGGAAATGCATAATTTAATTACTAATTTAATCATTATTGAAAACTAGCAATTTTGCAAGAACATGTTGGTATTTTTTTTTTAAAATTATTTGCAGTTTTTAAACTCTCTTGATTGTTTCTAATTGGACTTCCAGAAAAATTGCTTTTTTTAAAGTTATGGCTATAAAATTATCAGTGTTGCTGTACAGGTTTAAATCTGTTTCTGATATAGTTTAAGACATTTTCTGTTTGATCTTAATAGGATCATGATTCATCCTATAGTTAGATTTGGAAAAATGTGTTAAAATGTCAATGAATAACAGCCCGTAGCCACTGGATAGCAGGCTAGACTGTTGCTAAGGGGTTCCTTTTTTTCTTTCTTTCTTTCTTTTTTTTTTGTACATAAGTGGAGGTATGTGTCTTTAATATATGAGACTTGAAAAGGTATTAAAATGTGGTGGAGTCTGAAAAATAATAAAGATAATGTGGACGCGGATGCACAGAGAGTAGGAATAGAAAACCAAACAGCCGGAATAATCGTACATTGTCATGGTGGAAGTCATGTGTTTGCATTTCCACCATCGGCAAACCATAAAATAAATGACTGATATTTCCTTCATTTACCAGCACACTGCTTCTGGTTATTTGTACCTGCAGGGGACCAACTGAGCACAACTGGATACTCCTTAATTACTCACATAAAATTTTGGGCTTCATTGTAAACAAACCGAAACAACTCTGAAGGATACAGATAGCGAATGCTCCTTTAAAGGTAACAGCAGTCCACAGTCCTTTCTGATTAACTGACATGCCCCACTGGGCCTTTCAGCTCAGTTCACTGTGAGCCAGTATTTGCAGATGCGCCGTGAGTGTCAGGTTTATGGCAATGCATGTGCTACTTCAGGACGGCAGTTGCAGTAGGATTAGGTGATGACAACTGTGAATTCAAAACTCTGCTGTGTTTGTTTGAGCGTCTGTCGAACGCTCTTGTAGACGAGACACTTTAAAAACAGCTGCTGGCAGATGAGACGACAGCCTGTAGGGGTTCGAAGTAAAAGCGAGAGGACACAAAGAGTGCGAGGATCCTAAATTCACCTTTGCATGTCATCTAGTGTGACTTGTTTAAGTCCTGCTTGAATGTGTTTGTCTCTACCTGCGTTGCTAAGTGGAGAGGGTTTGCTGCACAGGACAGAAACAATACGTAATTTATTTAATTTATAATTTAATCAATAAATTAATTTATGTTATTTATTGATTCAAATATCCAACCAACTACTGATACTTTCTCAGGTAAATAGATCAAGTAAATAATTTGTAAAGTCAGTAGAGTAAATCAAGTAAATAATTTGCCCTGATGATCTTAAATAATGTACAATAGATATATGATAACTGATGCTGACTGATAAGTACTTTTGTGATGAATTTTGTCTTTTTGTTGAGGGTTTCAACCTCATTCTGTGATTTCCTGTGACCAAATGTTTTTTTTCCATACTTCTTGTTCTAAGTGGAAGTGACAGTGGTGGTGGACAGCACACTTACAATAGAAATAAATTCTGTACTGCTGTCAACATAAACATACATGTAAATTACATACATCATGTCATTTTCCACCTGCCTTTTAGCTCCGTGATTGTGTGGTTGCTACTCTCTCAAAGTCCCACTTTTCACAAAACCCTTAATCAGTCTGCCTTTTGACAGCCTCCAGTCACAAAGGTCCTCTGTGCTGTACGTTTAAAGGTGAAAAGAGCAACAGTGAAAGCTTTTCCAGTCAAGCCAAAGTGAGAGCCAAGAAGGAACAAATGTTGTTGTGATTCTTGTCAGTCAAAACACACAAAAAAAGCTGTGCAAGGAGGCGTTGCTTTTATATAACTGATGACAGATCCACAAAAGATGCTACCTGTTGAAAACATTTTGATCTGTTGAGGGTATTTTCACTGAAGCCAACAGTTGCTGATATTTTAAGGGAGATGATTTTCTCTCTGGTCCAGTACCAAAAGAAATATTGGTGATTTGATGATGATGAATAAAGCTTTAACAGTAAGACTGTCATTTATTTTGATTCAGCTGTGGTAGTGACACCTCCTGGAAATGTGTGAAGGCCTAAAGACGCCCAGTATGTAATTTCCTTGACACCACTGAGAGGCAGCTTCTCGCTCCACTGTGCCTCTGTGCATCATGCTCTTCCACTCCAGCTGTCAGCACATACTACTGTTTAATCATAGAGTGCGGTAGGAGTGAACCCACACACTCTTGGGAGCACTTCACACCCCTCTACAGCCACTGATGCACAGTCACTTAGCAAAGTGAGGGCAAACTGAAGAGATGATGCTACACAGTTACGGATCTCTTTTCTATGGCTTTACCTTCTCCTGCAGGCACCCACCTCCTCCAGCTGTGGAGGTGTGTGTTGGGGAGTGGGGGGGTTAAGATATTACAGTGACCTGACTTCTAGTTGACATTTAAGGCTTTGCTATGCATCAGTGGGTGACGTATGGGGAGATTCCATTATATGAAGGAGCTTTTGTTTCTGAGCCACAATGGTAGTGACAGGGCTTGTCATCAAACACATACACACACACACACACACACACACACACACACACACACACACACACACACACACACACACACACACAC